>VZTF01000081.1:338556-524425 GCA_013397755.1 Cnemophilus loriae
TTTTTTTTTGTTGAGAGCTTTTAAGCAGTGCAATTAAAGTGCCTTTCATTGTCAGTAATTCAGCAGGACCCTCTGTGTGATGCAAGACCTTAAATCTAACCTCATTTTATTCCTCAGGACTTTAATCAACTGTTCCCCCAACAATTCCCCCATCTATTCAGTGCCTGTGTGTGTTGGTTTTGCTGAGGTCAGAGTTGCAGCCTGCACTGGAGGAGGTGGCTGTGTGAAGGCTCACCTCTGCTGCTGGGCAGCACAGGGAGACCACTTCAGCAGCCTCATTGCTGCAGTTATGTGGTGAGCTCCCACAGTTTTGCATCAGAGAGGCTGGGGTGTCTGGGAAGGCCGTTGCATAGAGCAGGACTCACTTTAGTAGAAAGAAAAAATTTAATAGGCTTTGAGAAAGATTTGGAGCCTTTAGTGATGTGGACACTGTGGGAAACTGATGTGAGTGTATGAGTCACTGAATTTAGGCTCGCTGTGTTGTCACAGAGACGCTGAGGGAGGTGTGGTGACCCACTGAACCTTTCAGAGATGGTCAGCATAAGAGGCTTTTTACTTCAAATAGGGTAACCCCTGGCTTCTTGCACCACTTAGGCCACAGATTTCACATATAACCCTTTAGTGAGTGTTAAGAACTGGGCTAATGGGTCTCTCAGAGTTCAGAAGTCTGGATCAATCTCACCGGGCAACTTGAATATAACTGCGGTGTTGCTATTCGCAGCCAACTTGAGTTGCTTATGAACACGCACTATTTTTTTTCAAATGAAGGAACAGAAATGTGTAGTTTTTTGATGTGCTTGTGCAGCTCTCAAATAAAGCAAACCAAAAGTGTTTTCAAGCAATTAGCTTAGTAAAATGCAATAAAAATAAAACAGAGATCTCTAATGTATTTTTGAAAGGCAGTCTCACAAAACTTGCTAAGTAAGCAGCTTTGGATATTGCTGTTATCCCTGAGGAGGAATTGGCTGTGGTGTTGCTGTCCTGCAGTTTCAGAACTCTCTAAATGCTTGTCTTTGCATTAGTGGTGTCCTGTGGTCAGCCTGTCATTGACTTGTCAGTAGCCAATCGCACCAATTTTTGGCCAAATGGTGTCATTTGCTGTAAATTAATTTACTTTTGCCATTAAGTGCAGACAGTATGTGGTCAATTCAATTTTGTCCATTAGAGACAATAACCCTAGCCAAGCTCTTTGATGCTATTCTTAGTTCACCCCTTGGGACTACTCTACTTACATCTCCAGAGGTACTGGTAAATTTATATTATCATTCCTTGTCTAATATTCGTGATTTGTTGGCTTTGCTTTAATACATGGACAGTTAAGTCTAAATGCAAAGACTCTTGCACAGAGTGATCTCAGGGATGTGAAAGTTCTGAGAGGAGGAGAAAGCAGAGTGATTGTGTGTAGCAAATCCAATACTTATGTAGTTTGGAGAGTGGTTATTTTTGTGTCCTTACTCCCAGGCTGACAGAAGTGACTGGTTTTACCACAAAATACAATGTGGGCTCCTGGGTTGCTCAACATGGTCTTGGATTATGGCACAAACTACATATGTATTTAGATACTCTGCTGATGGGGGTCATACTGCAGATAACTTTGTAAACCCCTGACTTAAAGAATATTTATTATTAAAGTAAAACAGAGAGACTGAGATGCTTGTGGTTAGTGACTCTTCCATGGTTTTATCATATATGCGTGAATCTTCTAAACTGTTTACTTTGGCTGCTTTTATGTGCAAAGATTACTGGCAAAAAAAGAGAAATAAAGGAAATAAAATGTCTTTTCAATCTGCCCATCTTTATTCATTTACATTCTTGTGTAAACCCTCACATGAAGGTTCTCTAAAAGTTGTTGTTTTCTTGAACTCCCATGGCATGCTGAAAACAAGTTGTGTTGCTGCTTGGGCAGATCTAGAGATGTTGGGTGCTACACAGACCCAACACTGTGTTTGTTCCTGACTTAGCACAAATAGCCACGTGCTTGGTTTTGGTCTGCAAAGCAGTGTTGTATATCAGCTGTTGATAGTGTGTCTGTGCAGTAGGTACTTGCAGAAGCTGTGTTTTCCGCCAGTGATTTAAAAAGACTAGAAGCCGTATTGAATAGCACATAATTTCTTGTGGTCATGGCTTTTTCTCCTGCTTGTCCAGTTAATGAAGAAATGGTTTTGCTTCAAACCTCTCTGTAACAATGTTAGTTATGTTCTTCTTTATAGGACCTTGTTATCTAAAATCTGGATCAGGCACTGGCTTGACAAAACCTGATTAAGTGGAAGGCAGCTGTGAGTTTACGGTTGGGCCTCTAAAAGGGAGGAAGATGCACAGGGGATGACATGGGAACAGCACCTGTGCAGGACACAGAGAAACGCTGTTCCTCCAAGAGCACATGTGGTCTGCTCTCTGTGTGGTGTAGCAACCCTTCCCACAATACTTCATTGCTGTATTTTTGGCTGTTTGTGTAGAACTAAAAGGTGATATGAGGTGTTATGCATTGGTGGTGCTGCACAGTTTTGGACAGATAGAGCAGAAAGATCTTGACTTCCAGTTGTGAGCCTGCAGCACTTAGAGGGATGGAGGAAATGCTGGGAAACATGGAAAAGTGTGAACTACCAATTTCTGAACAATAAGAAAGCAAACCTGATTTATGTGATACCTTAGCCAACATGAGGAACAGAGGCAGCATGTTAATCAGAGAAACTTGAAGACATAAGAGACCACAGGGAAAATATCTCCATTTCTTTGGGTTAATGCAGTATGCTAGCCTTTCACCCCTTGAGACAGTAGGATCAATTCAGGTTTGGGTCACAAGTGGAAATGAGGTTAGCAGTTCTCACGCTAATCTCTAGTGGACATTTGCCTACATTGAGAAGTCACTGTGTGATACGGTACGAATGGGCAGCAGTGTTTTCAGGGAGTCTGGAGGAACTAGAAGTGTCTCAGCAGCTGTACCTGGAAAAAAACCATAATCTTTGTTCTGCTTCAACCTGATTCCCGGGTATTTTGTCTTTTTGCTGTCAAAAAACCCTGCAAACAAACACTTGACCCTGCAGCAAGGCCTACTGTAGTGCTGTACAAAACAAAGGTGGTCTGGAAATTATTGCTATAGCTGAAATCTGACTTTTAATGTATGCACTCTGCTAAGTGCTTAAGCTAGTGTTGGTGGAAGACAATTCTGGCTCTTCAAATATTATAACTTCTACCACTAATAGTATCTTTGAAGCAGATGCAGGAGGTCATTGGAATGGTTGATACTTCTCAGTGAGTAGGATGGTCAGAAAAGGAAGTTGTAGGAAATAAGGAAACAAATAACTTTGATTTTTAAGAAGAGGAAGTAGAAGAGTAAATGCTGCAAAAATGGCAAAGGGATGGATCAGAAGATCTCCAGGTGACAGTCTTTGCATGATGGGTTTCAAAGGGGTTTGTTGTTGAGCCTGAAAGACCTGAGATGGAAAACAGACTCAATTTTGGATTCTAGCAATTGCTAATTCACAGGATGGAATTTGCAGGGAGCTAAAGTAAGTTTATGAGTTAGTAGCTTGCTCAGTCTCCTGGCATGTATTCTTCTTAAAAGGTTAAGACAAAATTATATCAGTTTTGCTGGGTCTCTTGCTCTTGGTTTGAAAGTGAACAAGTGTAAAGCAAAAAATAAAAGGGGAGGGAAAGAAAAAGATTGTCAGTGTTGTGCAGAGCTGAAGCTGTTTAAATATCTGTCTGTAATCTGCTCCATTTCTAAGCTTTCAATTCACCCATTCCTTAATTTAGCTACAGGAATTGCTTCTTGTACCTTGCCTCACAACCCACCTGCTGCTATTGTGTTTTTCCTGGGGTCTTTTTCTTTAACTACTTTGCAAAATGCTAGAAATAAGTTGTACTCTTAGGCTAAAGACTCAGGGTTCCTTGAAAATGTGTCTGCTGCTGTGTTAAGTGATGTAGTTCCTGCCCTTTTGATTTCTCCAGCATGGGGACTGCAGTGGGAGCTCAGTGGGCAGCCTAGCAGCAGGAGGGGATTGGACAGTGTTGGCTATGCCTGCTCCTGTGCTAATGGCCTCAGGATTTTAAATTCCACCAGCCAGCCCATGATGGGACCTTGTAGCCCTCTCCCCACGGACTGACTCTGTAGGCACAATTGCCATTTGCCAGCAGTTGTGTGGGCCCTAGGTGGGAGGTCAACATGAGGCTCAAAGTAGTTTCCCTGCAGAGTTTTGCTCAATATTAATGTGCAACAGGTGGGGTTTTTTCCTTCCTTAATCTGAGAAACTTCAATTTTCTTTCAGACTGATAACAGTGGTTACCTCTGAGTGTAGAGCAAAGACTGGATCCCCTGTGTTAAACACTTACATTCCTGGAGCTGACGTGGGGAGTTTTACCACGGTGGGAGCCCGAGTCTCCTCTTGCTGGAGGAGCCGTCGGTTAGGTCAGTGTTTCTCAACCTTGGCTTTGCCCCTTGGCAGCGTTTGGGGTTATTAGCTCGGTTGCTAATAACTGGCTATATCAGGACCTATTTGTTGGATATTTGTGCATCCTGATGAGGAAGATATGCAGACTGCAGGTTTAGGAGGATGAGCTGTGATCCATTACACTCCTTTCAGATGGTGAGCAGGATAGAAGGAATTGAGTTCTTGGAACCAGGAACCTGGGCAGCACGAGGGCATTCTATTGGAGTCTCAAGCCTCCTCCATGCTGGCAAAATGTGGAAAGCCATTACCTTCTTGCCCTATCCTTTGTTCTCTTTCCACTTTGATATCAGCAGGTATTCAAGCAGCTGACACCTCACTGCAGGCCTTAGTGAGAAAGGCAATTGCCTGTAAACACTGGTTTAAGGTACTTGCAGAGATTCTCTTAGTTTAATCCAGTACAGGGGATGAGTGGCAATGACAAGCCTCATACCTCTAAACTGGTGAGGCTCTCCAACAGAAAACTGTTAGTGGAAGGGATTCATATAATTTTATAAATTATTATTGCTGATGTGCATCTACAGGTTTTTGAATGGACAAAATGGGATAAACCTCCCTGATTTTTGATCCCGGGGAAAAAAGCCAACTTCTCAAGACTTAGCTCTTACATATAATTTTCAAAATTCCGAGTCACAAGGCTCATGAAAATTGCTGGTTGGCAAATCACTTCCAGTAAATGCTTTTGTGTAAGATGTTTATTTGAAGAGTCTAAATCTCATTCTGTGGTGGCCTTTCCTGTTAAATATAGAGTAACCACATCTGGTCTAGGAAATAACTAATCCAAGTCCTACTGGAAGCTGAGAACCTCTTCCAAGGAGAAGCCTCAGATACTTTATATATCCACCCCCACCCTTACACTTTTAATTTTCTTCATTCTGGTCCCTAGACATCTCCTATGTCTAGGAGGAATATCAAGAGCTTTGCTTGAGCTGTGCCTTGGAAATGCAGGAGGCATCGTGTCCCTTGGGACCTGGGGAGATCCAGCTAAAACAAGTTTAGGGTCACCTGAGTAGACCTTTTAACTTTGCACATGCTGCAGGATCCCTTTCAAAGACAGAAATGTCAGTGTGATCACTTCACCTTAAAAGTCAATGCTGGGGTCAGATGCTTTCTGCTTAAAACGGTAGTGTTTGAACACTGAGCATTCATCCACGGCATTCAATTATGCCCCAAGTTATGGGAGTTATTGTGCTTTTTTCCTGAGACAGATTTTGGAAATTTTTATCGCAAATGTTGAGACTATGAAATGGCTGGAATGTGTATATTACAATCACTGAGTTGGATAGTTATGGTATCTAGTCTAATGGCCTTTCTGGTTTTCTCAGGGAAGACTGAATTTGCACTGGAAACGGGCAAAGCTATTAATTGCATGGTTTGCTGCTCAAACTCAGAGCAGGCTTTCATCTAGACAAGTGAGAGAGACGTGAGTCCACATCTATCTTCTCCCTACACATTTATTTCTTTTTCACGTATGTAGAGCCAAGAGCAAGAAAAAATATTCTTTTAAAAGCTGTGAAGTGCCGTATTATGAATGAAGCATATGTTACGAAAAAATATGGGTTGGAAAGTAACATCACTGAGCTGAAAGGAAAGGGCATCCTTTCTGAGAGGCAGCTAGCAAGGACACACCGCAGAAGCAATAACCAAATTGAGACATTAAAATGTGTTCTCTCTCAAGCTGTCAGCAGAACTCTGTCCTTGCTGCCTTCTCCCTTAACTCACATTTTGCTGTGGACTCCTGTGGAGGTGCTGCTCTCTGTCCAAAAGAGTTCTGGGTGCCATTTCCAGTAGTGAGAGGTGAGCAGTGCATGACAGGCTGCCCTCTAAGTGATGGTTGCAATTAAACGCTCTGGAGTGTGCAGCTGGATGCCAGGTCAGTGAGTGCTGCCACACCCTTAGGACCCATGGGCAGGGTCGGGGCTGGGTGTATCAGTTCTGACGTGCAGGAGCTGTCTGCTGGTTCTGCAGCTCTTGCATGCCCTCGGAGGAATCAATTTACTGCTTGGTTTCCGTTCTCTGCCTTTAAAGCAGAAATGATAGCATGCATTTGATCCCATTTTCCTATGCTTTTGGAATCCACTTGCATAGGTGAGGGCCATATCATGGAAAGATAAGATGAAAAGAGGATCTGTTCCCTGAAAAGTTACAGAACTCCCAGGAAAAGCTCCTGAAGAGAATTTTTGTCTTTACACTTGGATGCTGACCCAAACCAAACCTTTGAAAATTACAAATCTGTGATTAATGCAAGTTCAGTTTAGACTTTGTCCTAATAGTACTCGGATACCAGAGAGAAAAGCAGAAACTCTTAGTCCAATCGTGCAAATATTGAAGCCTGGATTCTTCTGATACTCTTTTATAACTTGGCAATGTTTTATATGAAATACTGGAATGCTGGTCACAGACTCCCTGGTAATACAAAATTCCTACCTGCTGTTCCTTGGAGGCCAGCAGATAAAATTTCAGGGACCAAGATTTCAGTATATTGAGGGAGATTCTAACAGTCTTTGAGCAAAATCGATAGACTGCAAAAAGTGGGAAGAATATTTTTGTATTTTCCTGAATTTTTACAGGTCCCTGTTGAGCTCTCTCTGGCCTCCTTGAAGCAAAACAAATAACAATCAGCCTGCTGAGACTCTAGAGGTAAAATGACAACCAATTTCATTGCTGTGAAGGCTGCCAACATGCAGCTTTAAAATATTGCCAAGAAAACGAGATAATCAAATCTTGTTAAGAGTTATTCAAACACAAGGTGAATGGATTGACCAGATGAGCTGAAAGTCAACAGTTGTTTTTCCATTGCACTGGTGAGTTAAGCTTGTGTATTGGCCACCTCCTAAATCTTTGATTCCTGTTGCAGCTGTGTCCTGGAAGTGCTGAGGAGAGGCTTGCGTGCCTTTGCCCTGCTGGAGTCCTTGTTTTTGCTTAGGCTGATCTGCTTTTGGACAAATGGGATATGCTCACCTCCATGCAGTTGCTATTGAAAGCTGCTTTCTGCAAAAGCTTGGGAATTTTTGGTTGTCTGATCTTCCCTCAGGAGCAGCTACTGCATGATGCCAAGGATATGATGTCCATTTCAGCAGAGGGGTGGATCATGGATTTATTTCCCAAGCTGAACAAATCAGGCTCTGCTGCTTCTCTTTCACAAGCACCTGGTTGGCTTGACTTGAGTAAGTTCTTTCACTAAAAGGCAGCTGCTTACATTCCACCTGCCTCTACGTCACCACCTCGAGCATCTGTTTGGATCTGTAAATCAGCTTTTCTGATAATTATTGTAAGAATGTTAGAAGAGCTGAGGTGTTGCTAATGTGATGTGGTCTTGGGTGAGCAAGAGATGGGTTGTCCACGACACTGCTTTTCAAGTTCCTCTGTGGACCAGAGAAATGTGAGGGAGTAGCTGTCCTGAGCAGAAACAGCAGGAGAACAGATCTGTGTGTTGAGATGCAGCATCTGAATTCACCGTATCCCGGGTGAATTTTTTTGGTTGATGCCTCTCCCCAGCTGGCTCCATTCCTCCCCTCACACGGCCCCCTGCACCCATGATAATCATCCACCCCCGGCTATTATGAGCAGTACAAACAAATGACAAATCTCTGGGTGCAGGAAGTTAACAAGAGGCTGATCAGTAGCTTTAGTTATCTTTCCTTCATGTTTATTGCAGTCTGCTGCAGTTATTTCAAAGGCACTGACATTGATCGACAACTTCTATTAAGGCCCATCCAAGGCAGCTGGATTGAACAGATACATTAAATAAAGCAGTTATTGCTTTTCATTGCCTTTCCGTAAAATATCACTGCTAAATAGCTTCTGCCATCAGATGCAGTTAGGTACATGGTTTTAATTTGAGGGACTGCTTTATAACACTGCACAATTGACACTGGTCTTTGTTTCCCCTACAATAATGATTGTGTACATCCTGGAGAATTGATGAGCTGTCTTCTGAGGCGGGAGGGGGGAGCCGGGGAGGGGGCAGCCGCCTTTGTTGCTCTCGCTCTTTTTTGTACTTGCCATGCTTGTCAGTTGTTTGCAGCACAGACAGAAATAATGTCAAGCAGGGCCCCTTATCTCAGGATGTTGTAATGTAGCTGCTGTAAGCCCTCGCCTGGAGACGAGATAAGAGCAACCCTACAAGCTTGTGGGGGAGCGAGGAGGGGGGCCAGCAGTGCCATCGCTGGGACAACAATGGCAGAGCTGTCACTCGCACATTATGACTCTTTCTGGTGCCAAGGAAAGATATGTATGCTGAGTGGTGAATAACAAGCACAAAAATAAAAGTCCCGAATGTTCATCTAATAATGATGTATTTGTAACAGGATTATACTGCCCAATGATATTCTTTCTTTATCTCCTCACTAAATGGTGGGGCAGCTGTGTGCTTTGGCAAGGCATGATGTCCTTTCTTTTGTGTGCTGCATATTAATCCTTTATTGAAGTAATTAAATGTGTGCTTAATGGCAATGAGCTGGCAGAATGAACGTACAATTGAATTAGCAGTTATGATGGGGACCATGCTACAAGATGAACTAAATGCAATTACTGTAGGCATTTTTCTCCAAGTCGAATCTGGCTACATGACATGACTTAATTACAGGTTGTTAGACACACTCTGATCCCGTAGCGGTGCATGTGGAGGCACAGCTTCGGCTCTGTCACGTACCTGTAGCATGCATATAGGCACCATTCACTAAGAAATTCAGCCTGGTGTCGATGCAGATTCCTGCAGACACCTCTTGGTTGTGCTGGAAAAACACAGATCAAAACCCAGGCAAACAACAACAGAGGAAGGCCAGTGCTCTGGTACTGGGCATCTGGTGCGGTCTCTAACCGGGTCCTGGTTGTCTGGTGATCATCCCCACTTTTTTAGGGAACATTTGTTCTTTCCTGAGGAAAAGGTGGACAAAGAACAGGTAGTAGTCTTTTGTGTAGCCCTTTATGACCAGAGCACCCATGTTAAAAACTCAGCTCTCAGCAGGAGTACAGGCCAACTTGTCTGACCCCAGCTGGACATCTCTAGCGTAGCAGGAAGACAGTTTGGGAGCTGGTGTTTGGAAACATTTTGGAAACAAACAGGAAAAAGGCAAAGCCATTTGAAGCTTTTAATTGTCAGTGCTGGCCGAGTTCTACAGCATGACCTACAGCTGCATCAGGACAAAGGTAGTGCTGTAATTTAGGATGTGGTGAGTTGCTGAGATTTCTGGCACTAGGGGGACTGTAACTACGGTATTGCAAGTACAGATTTTACAGCTCTTTAGTGATCTGATATGTCAAATCCTGGGTTCCCAGAGGAGTTTTGCCACTGGTTCAAAACTGGGCTAGGCTTCAGCTGTCACCAAGGGAAGATTTGGTCTGTTTTGATAACTATAGAGTCTGGCTCACTGTTAGGAGCAGAGAGACATCTCCAGCGCTAGGGCCTGCCTTCTGTTACTGGCACACAGAAGGCAAGAAGTACTTCTTGCCCCATGCTCCCCTGTACTCTTAGTGCCCTGTGCCTGCTGTAGCAGCACTGCATTCCCTTGAAGGAGGCAAACTCTAAGGTATGGAACCTGTCAGGGAGGGTCCTGAGTGGGGAATGTGTGGTGGCCACTCTGGCCTCAGTCTGGAGGCAGCACAAACTTTTCCTTACATCAGCAAGAGTTCTACTGCCAAGCAAGAGCATCCCAGAGCTTAGCAAGTCCCAAACTGCCAATCTCCTGCCACCCTTCCAAGTGGCTGCAAACATTCCAGGGTGCCTCTGTGTTCCTGTGCAGAGGACTCCAGATCAGAGTCGCATTTGGGTGCCCGACTCTCTTGTACTGTCTGCAAGTGAATTTCTAAATCTGGGGAGAAGATGGTGGCAGAGGTGATGATGAAAGGTGGTGGTACAATATGTAACCATGTATGAAACAAAGGATGATGTTTTCTATTCTATCAAAACAAGGCAAGCCTTCTGGTCACTGGGACTCCCGAGGTTTATTTTACAGCCTTCATTCTCTTTGGTGCCATAAATGAAACCCTTTCAGCCCTAATGACCACAATGACTTTCCTCGATCATGTTATTGCTGCTTTGGCACATTTATTGCTTTCACATGCACTAATGGATGAG
The DNA here is from genome assembly GCA_013397755.1 of Cnemophilus loriae. Lineage (NCBI taxonomy): Eukaryota > Metazoa > Chordata > Aves > Passeriformes > Corvidae > Cnemophilus > Cnemophilus loriae. Next base: position 349,084 of record VZTF01000081.1, read on the forward strand.
TTTGGATATGTTAACAATTTATATATCATTTGATCCTAAAAAAGAGCCACCTCCCACCAACCAAACTAACTTAGCCCTGAGGATTGAGTAGCTTTTAAGGAGTATAAATGAATTTAATGCTTTAGAAAGAGCTTCTGTAAATTATGAACATGACACCTATTACATTAAGCTGCATTAAGCATTAATACATCTTCATTACTGGCAGGTTGCCCAAACCTCCAAGGTTGAAAAAGCTGCCTGAAATGCCCAACGTGGTAGTCACCTAAGCTGAGATTTATGACCTCTTTTTGGGAAGATGGGACACCCTGACTCTCAGTGTGCTGCATTTGCCCGTGAAGAAATGTCCTCGGAATACCTGTTGCATGATGGTTTTTTTTCCTAGAGTTTTGCTGGGCTGTCTAATCCAAGTGCCAGACTCTAGGTAAAAAGGTACGATAAATCTCGTGGAAGCTGCTGCAGAAATTGAAACTGGTTTCACTAACCTTTTTAAGCCACTGGTAGTGGCAGATTTCTTGGCAGATTTTTCTAACCACTAGCCAAAAATTATCTCACTGAGCATGCAGTAGTCATTTCTTATTGTAAATCCTTTCTGCACTGTAGGCACCAAAGGCTGGAATTGCTGAATTGGTGTTTCCAATGGTTTTGGAGGAAGAAAGTCTGAAAAATAATCACAGTACATTAATGAGAGCCTGCTCTACACGGTCAGGGAAAGAAATAAAAGTGATTTTAGTGTCTTAAAAAGCAATATCCATTAGACTCAGATTTGGCTAAAAGTGGACTGAAAGGCTCTTATTTCAACAAGATGTACAGGCTCAGGGGAAAAAAACAAGTTAAATGCTTCTGACATTGTAATTGATTTTATGTGGTACATTTATGAGACTTTCAATTCATGTTCCATATGGGATTCAGCACTGAGATGTTATTGCAGCTTCTGAGACAGTTATGTTGTCATTTTGAAGGAACAATTTGGTGGTTCCTCTGCTCCCAGAACAAGTACTGACTAGGGTTCAATGTTTACGCCTTACCACAGAGAAATACTTAAACTGGAGACTGTTTTCTCACAGATGGGAGAATACATAGCACATCTTGGGAATTTGGGTGCCACGGGATGCTGTAGTGAGCATCACATTGGCAGGGAGAGGCTAATCCACTGTCTGGGAGAGGCTGTAACACTGAGATTGCAATCCAAGCATAAAGCAATGTGGTCACTATATGAGATGGAGATTTAATGGATATTGTTCATGGTGTTGGAATATATGAAGCAATAAATTGCTTTTCTGGATGATTTAATGCTGAAGCAAGGTTGAAGACTTAGGTAACTGCACATGGTTTACTGCAATTACTAGCTTTACAGTGGTAAATGTATAACCTAATAGACAGCACAGGAGGGAAGGAAAAACAAGCAAACCCCAAAGCCTTTTAATCAAAGCAGTATTCCAAGGTTCAAAGTCAAGCTCTCAGAAGTTGAGAAATACCATATTTAAGGTAACCTATTTAAATTACATACTCTGGGAATGTGTGTGTGTATTTGCATGAGGATATTTTTGTATGGATTTCAATTATATAAACATATGTTTATTTCTTCCAGATATTACCAGCCTCAGTGCACAGCATGAACCATGCACAAAGTGTGAAACAACTCCACAGTATTTCTTCCTGTAGTGATGGCTCAGTGCCAGGGGTTATGTAAACCTTGCAATAAATATACATTTAATAATTTCCTGATGTTGTTCTTTGTGGTGACTGTCACTGCTGTAGACAAATATTAATGAATTTATCTTTATTGCTTTCCTGTGAAACAGCCAACTAACATACTTACATCATTGGGCATAATTCACCAGAAGTCAGTGAGAAAGTTTGAGTGCTTCAAGTTAAGCACATGCTTAAATCTCTGTGGGATCAGGGCCCCGAATGCCTTCACTGGATTAGTGGCAATGTGGAAATGAAAATAAATTGTAAATTACATTACTGTGCCTTATTTGAAACTGTGAAGCTTACCAGTGTGTCCTGAAACAGCACATTAAGAGGAAATACTTACACATGCAGAGTTCAGGCACCTGCTTAAGTCTAACTGGAGCTGTATTTGCTGTTCCTTGCCTTGTTTCCTTGTTTTTCTTGCTGTTTGCAAGCAAACACAAGTGGTGGTATTGTTGCTTGTTCTCTTAACTGAAACCTTATTCAAAACGACCTTGGGTTTTAGGGAGATTATCCTGATTATATTGATGTCCATGGCAAAATTCCTATATTGAGAAGTGTATCCAGGATGATGGTCCCTAAAGGTGATATGCCATAAAAGCTGCCTTCCTGCTGTGATGTGCCTTCAGGAAAGCTCTGTGCCTTTTGCCACCCTTCTAAGAAGTTTGGTGTTTCCGAAGAACATAGTTGTTTACTTCATTAACTCATCTTGTGTAGATTGTCCAGCTTATTGTGTGTTTCTCAATAGAACAAATAAGAGGTACTTTTTTAATGTCTTTCCAATTTTTAACAGAGACTTTTCACAAACAGTCATGTCAATTATTTGCCCAGGCCTTGTCATAAATGAAATGTTTCCCAGAAGAATTAATTTTACATTTGCTTTATTAGTGCTCATTATTTCCTACACATTTTAAGTTGTACGAGGGAATATGGTCTTGAGCCTTTTTGACTATTGTAAAATCCTGTTCATAAGCTGGCAGAAGCTATAGGTCACTATTTAATTTGTGCAAAAAAAAAAATTGCATCTACTAGCTTCAAAGGAATTGAGAAAATATCCTTAGATATTAAATAGAGTAACTGAATCAACTCTAATATTGAAGCTAAGAATTCACAAGTGTATTCATACATGGGAAGTTTCTCTGGAAGTTGGAAAAGTCTGTCTGTAAGGCTAGGATCTCTTTTAATTGCAGGCTTGTATGATAATTGCATCCAAAGCCAAAAGTACATCGGGTTTTTTTTGTACTAAGTGCTGTCCTGACTCTAAAAGATGTCATGGTTTAGTACAAGAGATAGTTCTTCCTTTTAGGCATGGGAAGAGAAAATATAGATGCATTTTAAAGCATGTGAACTGCTTCCTTCTCAGTATAAGCCTTTTATTTCTAGCTGGTCGGTGCTACAGTAAAGAGCTTAGCAAATTACTCTCTACTCTGCTTCACAGGGAAACTTGGTGAATGTACAACGCATTCCCTGGCTTAGGAAGTACATACAAAGGCTTTTGCAGGTTTCAAGGCCTGGAATTCTCTCTTGAGGACAGGCATGAGATGGATAACTATTTGCAATGCTAGAAATGTGTATAGTAAACATAGTGTGTATATGTATTATATGCATACATAATAGATGTAATTATAATTATTTTTATATATATATACACACATGTACACTCTGAAAGAGTGGCGTGGATTAGGTGCTAAACTGAGTTTTAATGTGACGCTGTGTGTAAGTATCCAAGTGTTGTTGTCACTTTAATTTTCTGTACCTGTTAGTGATTCACAGTGATGTTACATGGAAGAATTTAATATAACTAAATAGAATTCCATAAAATAAACATATTTTAGAAATTATGTGAACATCAAATATTTATCAAACAAAATATTGTACTTCATAGACATGAAGCTGGGAATTCTAAACCCAGAAAGTTATCCATATTTAAGTTTTCTCTCACAAATAAGGAAAGGAAAAGATAAGAGTTAGACACCTTAGCTGTTGTCTTTAAGGCAAGCATCAGAATGCATTTTACTGTGCCCAGAACAAACGCAGAGTGACCTTGGGCCCTTTGGGTGAGATCACTCTCATACTCAGTTAAGTATAGATGAAGACATCTGAAGTGTTGGCTCGTGTTGTTGCAGCTTCAGTCCTAACCAGTGGGATGCCAGAGGCACTGAAACCATGTCATAGTTAAAACTGTATTACTCAATTATTTTAATGCTGCTTGAGCACATGTTTGCTGGGGCAGGGACCAGCTTGATGTCCCTTTCACAGCTTGAAGTGGATATTGTTTCTCTGTTGAGAGAGTTAAGTAAAAAAATGCTCTGTTATTATAAATAAGGACTGCTTTGTCCCCGTGTAGCGCTCATCTGGTGTACCTGGTTGCTTCTTTGTTACTTGAGGGTAACCTAAATATCAGAGGTGAGTTCATTTTAATGCAGCAAGCTGCTTGTAAAGCACATGGGACTCTGTTGGTTGTAGTGAATCCCTTAATGACCTTCCTGGTGTCTGTCTCCCACCCAAAGAGCAGAGCAGCAACTGATCTGATGACCATTTTCAGTGCTGTTCAATTGATAATAAACAGAAAATTAGAAGGCAGGCACAGTAATGAACTCTTTGCATAAATGGTTTTGTTGCTGGTAATGTCCAAGCCACTTCAGCTTCGAGGCAATGCTTGCCCAAGATGAACTAGCAGAGAAAGGAATACCTTTTGGTTTTCCAGTTCAAGAACAGTTGGCGTTAGACTTGTACATGTTATAACTGTTCTTACAATGTTGCTCTGTGTGTGTATTTACCTGTGGTCTGCTAGAGAAGCACAGGCATTCTGCTTGTGAATGTGCTTCAAGTAAAACCTCAGCATCTGGGGGCATGAACTCCGGCAGTTCCCTTTCCCTTCCAGGTTTTGGGAGGAAGAGGAGTCTGGCACAGAGCTGTGTGTGGGATGCCTCTGCAGGCATGAGCTCGGAGATGAGGTATTAGGGAACATTAAATGGTTGTAGGCGGCACTCCCCCATGCTATGTTCATATGTTTTACAAAGCCTGTTGTGTTTGACCATTTCCAGGGCTTCCCAACAGGCAGGAAAATTTGAAGTCAGAAATGTTCTGCAGAGTCAGCTCCTAGATTTGTAGCTGTGTTTTAATGGTTCATCTGACTCCAGGGTCAGAGACATTTGTTCTTTCAAATCCCAGTAGATGCAGAGTCTTTTGTCTTTGTCCCTGACTGACTTTTGCCAGAATCCATCCAGCTCAGGTACGAGGGATCCTCTTGCTGTTCCTATTAGACAATTTGTTGTCATGATTGCTATGAGCTTTCTGGATGATATAACTGCTGAAAGTTTTAATGAGACTAAGATTGCTTTTACAAATGAGCACTCAACGTGCCATTAAAATTGTTCTCTCACTGAAAGACTTCATACTTGAGAGGCTGTTGTAGCCACGGGGAAAAAATGGCTCAGGCACCAGCCAATGAAGTCAGTAAATCAAAATAAATAAATGGAAATGCCAGGGGCTATGAGCATGTACTTGATGCAGTTCAGAGCAATTACTGTTACCTGAAGGGTGGGAATCCATCATGTAGAAGCAGCCCTACCTGTGGGTGGAAAACCCGCTCAGATCAGCGTGGTTCTACTTCTAGCGGTAGCCTCTCAGCAGGAGACATTACCTCTGAGGGCACAACTTGAAAGTCAAGCTTGACTTTTTTCAAGGACTCCAGTTATTTCTTGACTTGCTATTTTTGCACAGACAGCCCTCTCCCACTGCAAAGTGATGACCCCAACTTCTGTCCAGGAGGGATGTCATTTTCTTTGGACCACTGAGCACAAACAGATCTTGTAACACTTCTCATTTGCTCTAGCCAAACATGTTCTGTGTGTAAAAATGATTGGTGAAAGTATGCGTGCTGGTGCAGTGATTTTAAACTCGAATTTTAAACACTGCTGTTGAATTAAAGTAGGGTTCCTCCATGTATTTCCTTGTTTGGAATAAATGGTGGTATGAAATTCAGACTAATTTCCCCAGAAAGAAAATCAGTTGACCCTCACATTCTTAAAGGCTGAACTAAAAATTTGGAGGCTCACATCAAAGCTCTGTAAATAAAGTGAGTAACACTTTGGACGGTTCTGGTGAGGAGCGGGGGAGGGGGAAATTCCCTCCATGGAGAACACCCAAGTATTTGAAAAGAAATGGTTGGGTTTAAATATCTCACTGTTTTTCTTCTCCAGGGCTCCATGCTGAGGATTTTATTTTCCTTTGCAATGCCTGTGCTGCTGAGCCCTTTTTTCAGAGGTAGGCTGACGTTAGCACACTGAAGCCACTAGCAGGTTCACCAGAACAAGTTTATTTGTAGTGTGGACTGAGTTGTGTTTGAGGGTGCCATTACCATGCAGAAGGCTCCCCAAGGCTTGAATATCAATGGCACTTCAAAGGACTAGAGCTGTGAACGAGCAGACGTGCTCCCTCGCAGGCTCTGGGGTGAGGAGTGGGAGAGATATGGGTTCAAAGGTAGGAAACGGGGGAGCATTTGTCCAAGGGACCTGATAGTGAAGTAGGCACCCCACGTCCTCATAAATGTGGTGGAGTCTGGGATCTGCAGGCTGTGAGGACTGAACAGACACTACTGATGGCAGCCAGGCAGCTCTCCCTGCCTACTACCCTGTGTAATTATTTGATCCAGACAAGAATAGAGAAGAAAGAAATGCAATCACTTTTCCTCTATGAATTTTTTTTTGCCTGAGAGATACAAATGGAAACCATATAATTTATCTTATATTTTCTCAGGTATCATTTTAGATTTTGGTATTCTTTCCTAAGCCACCCAAAGCTTCCTTTGTTTGGCCAGTCTAAGCAGACCTTAAACTTGAGGTAGTTCCTTTTTCTTAATCTTGTAGTTTAGCTAAGATGAGTGCTTAGGTTAATTGAGGATGAAACCAGTGGTATATTTGGTCTTAACTGCTTGAGGCGCTATTAAAAATTGTGTGAAAGACTGGCAAAGGTGAGCAAAATCTAGGACTTCTTGCTAACATGATCAGAGGTGCCTGCTTTTCTAAAGAGATTGTATCCTTGACAAGTCTGGTGGGTATGGGAGAAGGCTCATATCCTAATTTAAGGATAGGAACCTTGTGAACAAGTATGAAGTGATTTGACCAAGGTCATTCCAGCAAATGGTGTCAGAAACAGGAAACTGATGGCCAAACAACATGCTTTCATGTTGTAGTAATGAGCTGTAGCTAATAGCGTGGCCTTGATACCTTTTAACTAAATTAACTTTGCCCAGGCAGCTTGTTTCGATGGGTTTTCTGTCAATTTTAATTTTTTTCAACAGGATTTTGCCTCTCCAACTTTCTCTCTGGAGAGTTCTTTCTATATAAGAACTCATATTGTAAACTTTATGAGGCAGGAGAAACAACTGTGTGCCCATATGGCACAAGACATTGGCAAAACTTCTTTTGAGTTGGATCCATACCAGGACAGGCTTTCTGGGCATGTCACGAGGTAGGCAAAAAGCTTTAACATCCACTGATATGACCTCTTAAGAAATGGTCATGTTTCTTATGAGTGTTTAAAAGGTCCATTGCCTCTTTTTCTGGTGGTGATGTGGGTGTTTCCTGTGTGGAAGTGGCTGTCTCCTGACTGTGACCCTGCAGTGCTAGGCACCACCAGACTTTCTGGAGATGCTTTGTGTTACAAACCCCTGTTGATGAGAGACCATTCCTTCTCTTTGTGCTCTGAACTGGCTTTGCATTAACCACAGTAGAAAATGGGTTAAGAACACCTGTCCAAAAGGTGCTTACGGGCTGCATCTGCATCAAGATCCGTGTTATAATGTCTTGTAAATTCTTCTGAGGTGGAGATGGAGATATGCTTTCACCTGAACTTGAACTGCTGGGGACAGGTTGGGACCCAGTTTGGTCTCTGCAGGCTTTTTCTTCAGCCAGGAATGACATCCTAGCTGGCCACATTAGCTAGGCTGGTTTGAGGAGGGAAAGTATAATTCAGTTTCAGTTAGATAAATGTGTTCTAATTTTAGGTTTTTCTATGCTAGCAGAAGGCTGCCTAATGTGTCTGTTTCTCTACGTAACTGTTTTTTGAACTTTTGGAACTTCTGTTTTTATTCATCCATATCTGGCCTGAGATCTATTTTCACTTTTAAACCGATGAGCTGCACTTGTTTTATTCACGAAGTAATAGTTCTTCCTTCAGACTAAAGGCTGTATTTTATGTTGATATTCCTAATTAGTTTACCTTCAGAATTGCTGGAGCATACTTTTGTGTTCTAACCTTCCAGTATGTAATCTGACCTCGTTTGTTTTGGAGGCAATATCTCTGTTAGCCATTGTTTGCTCAGGACTCTGATAATGCAGGCACTTTGCTAGTGTTAATTATTTGCTTTGCTAGTATTTGGGGTCTTATTACAGCAGACTAAGGCCTGAAGCACATTACTGCTGGAGAGCAGCCCATGTAGTACATGGGCACAGTCCTGCTATTGCTTTGGCTCCAGTGATAAGATCCTGTATAGGAATCACGGCTTAATTTTGGCAGCTCAGGAACAATTGCCTGTCCCAGTGGTGTTCATGCTGCTCAGCAGGGTGCAGAAGAGACTGGAAACACATGCAGCACTTGGGGCTTGGACTTGTTCTGTGCTGAAATCTGAGGAGCAGGCAGGGGAGGCTCTTGCCATGCCTCAAATCTGGCAGGACAAATAAATAGCTAGATGACAGAGAAAGAGATCCTGGGATGGGTGGAAGAAAGCTGGGGGTAAAAGCAGTGATCACAGTTGTTGCAGAGAGGTTACAGACACGGAGTACAGATCTCCTGACCTCTACTCTAAGCACTCAAGGAATTGCCAAGAATCTGGGCATCGCCAAGATGTGAAAATGGAAGAGAGTTCCCATCTTCAGTAAACCGGGAGTTTATTTTTTTCCTCATTCTGAAGACATCTCTTCCGAAATTCGTGCAGCATTATTCACTTCCTTACAACAGAGGTGCAGAGAAGCTCTGAATGAGATGGACACCTGCAACCCTTTTGGGGATGCCAAGCCATGGGAGTCTGTGTTTTGTGTCACTCCAGCAGTCCATAGCCATCCCTGCCCTGTGCAAGGGCCGAGACCCTTCCAGCATGCCCCAGCACGAAGCAGCAGTCCATGACTCCAGACTTGGTCCTGCACGTGCTCTGCAGTGCTGTATTAGGGATTCAGCTGCCGTGCCAGCCTAATGACACAGTATTGCCATTTTGTGAACTCCACTGTGCAGACGGGAGCTTATTAGTTCCTGCAAGGATTTGCTTTTTTCCCCAGCCCCATCACTTGTTTTATAAAGCTATCACATACCATTTAAATGCTTACCGCTGTTCCACAGTCTTCTTACGCTACTTTTTGCTCTGATGTATTGCAAAATGGCCTATGATAAATCCAGGGTGATAATGACTCAATATCAATCATTATTATAATTTTTTTTGGTTCAATGGTATTTTGGTGAGGTTTGACTAAGATAAAAGGAATTAGTCTTTAGGGATAGACAGTCATTATTTTTCATTATTTACTTTATTCTTGGAATGTTGCCATTGATTTTTTTGCAGATCACTTGCAGTATTAGAATGAGTAAATAGGGTAAGAATGAAAGCATACTGTGTAGGAGAGCTCAAAGTTGGGAAAACAAATTGAGTCTGATAAAATTTTTCTCTGTTAGTGTATTTTCTATGGCATGTTTTTACTGCTCTTAGGTGGTGGTTTTCTACTTTGCTCCAAATATACCTTTTGCTCACATGCATTATGAGGGTGCATTCTAGACTTGCTTGTATTTTCTACAGAGACAAGTGATTTTTTTGTTGTTTGGGTTTTTTTGAGGTCCACGAATGTTCTCAGCTTGGGCCTCCTTTTATAGAAGTCCTAATTATTTTCATTAAAATGCTCAGCGCCTGTTCTCTAGTGGCCAAGTGATATGTTGCACTGCTTTGGATGTATGAGCTTTAATAAACATGGTTGTATCTCTCTATAATATCTCTTCTGTGAGTAGATGCCTGCGTGCAGTTATTTTTCAATACTCAGCCATTACTCTTGACAGCATAACAGAGCATTTTCTGCAGCGGGTTCTTAGGCATTCCAAGTGACTGCACAGATTGTATCTCATCAGTGACGGGATACAACAAGGAAAACATTCGACACTTTGAATTTAACCCATGGTTCCAATGTATTAGGCTATTTATTTGAAAAAATGCTGATGAAAATTGATGCGGGATTTTTCTGTCTTCAAAACAGACCAGAAAGCATCGTGGGCTCAGGATCTTGAGCCACACACCCTGCCTGTAAGCTGTGCAGTTTCCCATTCAAGAGGAGGGGGCACTTCATGCCAGGCCGTGGGTGTATCTCTCTGCAGTAGTAGTTTTGGCATCCAGGGATAGCAGGGAGTAGAAAACAGCTGACAGAAGCAGCTGGCAATGGATGATTTTCCACATTATTTGAAATCTTCATCGAGGAACAGCAGTTCTTTTGGAATCAGCTAAAATGCACATGGTCCCCATTCTTAAGACAGTGCTGAAAGAGAGCAGCCTTCATATATGGTCTTTGGATTTTAGATGCCTCATCTCTGTGTGTTTCTGAAAGGAGAGTAAGGAAGCACTAGAAAAATTAAATTGCCTACCAAACATGAGGCCACATCACAGGGCTGACCAACTGATAGGAACTGCTCCTCATGATGGACTCACTGGGAGCCAAGTGGGACTGCTCGTCAACTGTATGTCCTCTGAGACTGGAGTGGCAGACAAGGGATACCTGGCACTGCCTGCATCGGAAAGGGCCTGTAGGATGTCACTTGTGTATGTGTCTAACGCAAGCATTCAGTGGAACTCAAAGCCCTTCTGGAGCACAATTCCACCCAGCTGCTTTGGCTGGGCTGGGCAGCAGGAGCAGGCCCAGGCTCTCAGTGTCAGCCCAGAAGCTGCTGCTCGGTGGGGCTGACAGCGTGAGGGAACAGCAGGCAGGCTGTGAGCTTGGAGGAGCTTCCTGGACTGAGTGTGAGGCGTGAGTGAATAGCTCACTGCAGCCTTTTGGTTTGGACGAGCAGTTTGTGCGGCCTTATGTCTCAGAGAAACAAGCCCAGCAAAAAATAGGGATTGTGTTCTGGCTTTGTGAATATCAGATGGGGCAAGACACGTTTTGTGCCAGACGCCAAGCAGACACTCCAGCTTTTTGTGCCAGAGATGACTAGAAAGGGCTTTGTCTCAAGCCATGTCAGTAGAAAGGCTGAGTGGTGTACACAAGATGCAGGTGGGAAAAGCTGAATGCTGCAAATTAATCATTATTCAACATTATCAAAGAACACTTCTTTAGCTTAGCTTAGTTATGGCTTTCACATAATTAAGTCCTTGTGAATGAAATATATATCTTTCTTTTCTTTCTTTTTTTTTTCCTGTTAGAGACACATGTACAGGTTCAACAGATACTTTTTTTTTTTTGCTAGGCCAATGATTAAAGCATGAAACCTTCCAAACCAGAAAAAGGTATTTTGTAAAGGTGTGCAAAAAAGGGCAGCTCCTCAAGATATGAGGAGCTTCTTGCTGTAATAGAGGGGGATAAGTGAGTAGGTGTAGAACAGAAAATCAATTTTATGAGGACTTGCTTGCATTTTATAATTAGGTGACAAATAACACAAGCATGTGACCTGACAGCTGATGAAGTTCAGCTGGAGATCATCTGAGTGTTTTGAAAGCTTTGCTTTCTTTTTAATGAGTTCTATGATAAATAGAACAAAAATACCCTTTTAAATGATGTTGGTAATATTTCATTTGAATAAAATCACGATTCAGTTCTGGGAGCTGAATATACAATAGAGCTAAAAGTAGGAAGGAGCCCTATTCTAAAATATCTGAGGTAGTCTTATTGAACCTTTTATTCAAAAAAATCTCTGAGAATTCCTCCACAAGGCACACACCAGCCGATTAGGTATTTTTCTTATCATAACCTTTCTAGCTGACAGAAAGTTTCTGAACCTTCTCTATGGGTTCAATGCCAAGAATAGTAATAGGGAAAAAACCTTAGAGTGTATTTATATGTTCACGTCATTCATTTGCGTAAATAGTTGTAGGAGCTTCTTTGATTTATATGGTCAGCAGATGTTGGAGCTTAAAGCACCTGCTAAGAAAAGCAGATTCTTTACAGCCGTGGCTCAGCCCCGTCTCCATTGGTTTTTATTTTTCCCCTGGCCTCCTTGCTGTGGCCCAGCAGTATCTGTGCTATGAGTTCATCTGTGCAGGCAGTGTCTGCGGTGGGTCTTGGATGCTCTGCTCGATGTATCTGCCAGCCCTGCTTTGATAATGCAGCCAAGCCACTGCTGGTTGAAATGTGAAAAATGCCAGAAGCTCCTTTTTCTGTGTGTACAAAATCAGCCCAGGAGGCCTGTGACATGAAGAAAGCATAACTCGTTCTACTATGCTGCTTAAAAAAACCCAGTGAAACCCAAAATAAATAAAGGAGGCTTGCTAGCAACACCTAGGCAGCACTGCAGCTCAAAGCAGGGGCTTGTTTTATGAGACCTTGATAGCTGACAAAAAAAGTTGTATTAAGAAACAATGGAGGAACTAAATGAATCCTAAACAGACAAACTGTTTGCTCCACTGTTTTCCTTGTACCCATCAGTGTGTCTGGGAACATCTTGCCCACTATTTCTACGAGCTGCCCAGATTTTCAGTCAAATTGCATAGGTTTTAGCCCCCATATATTTGGTTACACAGTAGTAAAAACAACCTAATGTTCATAGCTGCTCTCCTCCCATCAAAACCTCTGTTGATCTTGCCTGTGCCATCTCTGGCTTTCAAAATAGATGCACAGCAGATGTGGAGCAAGCAGGCCAGAATTGCAAGTTGACACTAGGCATCAGCAAGCTGATGGAAAGGCAGAGGATGGAAAATCTGCCTTTAGCAGCCTTTGTCTGTTTTTAATGTAACTGCTGTAAATGAAACCCAGAACAAGCAATCTGTGCTTCATCAATAGATGACCTGTTGTTGGGGAATTTACAGGAGGCTGACATGAAAAATACCCTGGTATCCTGATGCTTCAGGAAACAGGGTTTCGACTGGAAACAGTTGAAAACCTCTGACATCTGCACCAAGATGCACACAGAAGGGTGTTGTCCTCTTTAAGAGCAAACTGTACCTCTTGAAGGGAAAAGGCAAACACTAGGCAGGGCACACAGGCTCATGGAGCCAGCCCTTACCCACTGCTAGGTGAGATTAACTGGTTTGGGTGCATTAGGGCAGCTGAGTAAGAGATGACTCTTGGAAGAACAGTGACATGTATGCAGCAACTGTATTCCAACTCCTTCCCTGGACAACTCCCACGCAGAAATGTGTGCTCGCCAATCTTCAGTGTGTAATGAGGAGCTCTGCCTCACTGAAGTCCTCAGTTTGTATAAAGTACTATAACTTCAGTGTGTGTGAATGATGTAACTGAAATGTGGAAATAAGGTTTGCCTATCTTAAAAAAATAATCACATCACAGTTCACAAATCCGCCACCCATAAGGTTTTTAATTCAGTTATAAATCTCTAAATTATATTTAGATCCAAGTTGCTGCTGTTATAAGTGTCTGTAATACTATGAATACTCTGCCAAGCACAGAAGCTGGAGAGTTAAAGGAATACATCATACCAATTAGTTAATGATGTACTTTTGTCTGGCCAAGTATTGTTAAGAAAAAAAAGAGCTGGAGAGCACTAAAGGAAGTGACATAGTTTGGCATCTTCACTGGTACTGTATGATCCTTGACCTCATTTAACTGAAGTAGTAACTGATCTTAAATACATTAAATTCATAAATACAAATTCTTTCAGCTCAGAGTGACATTTGCGATACCTGCTTGTAGAGTCACCCCTCTGCCGTGGCTGTTCGTCACTCTCTTTTAGTTCTCAGTAAGCCTTGGCTTCTGCCTTACCCTGCCTTACTGAAGTCCATGCCTTGGCATTTGTCTCGAGAGATACAGGATTAGCCCCTAGCACGGGAGGTACTCTCTGTAAATGTTACTCTGTCCTGCTGTTAGGAGAGGTAGGACAAGTCTAAGTCATCTCCCCAGGACAGGGACAGCTGCCTCTAAAGTAGCTAACACGGCCCTCCTGCTGTTTGTGTCAATGGGAGTTGTTTTACTTAATCTGAAACCGAGTCCCTTCCAGTTGAGAGAGTGATTGTCTTAGCCTCCACCTAGATCTGACATGCTTCACAACTGTTTCCTCTCATCTTTTCCAGACAGCTGGCAAGTTAGAACTGAGGATTGCCGAGGTTTGTTTGTCAGAACACAACTTTGTGGGTTTTCCTGCCGTCTGGCCTGCCAGATAGGGAGAAGTAGTAAAAACAGATGGTGTGTTAACAGGGTGGAAATGAGAGCAGGGCATTTGTATTGTTCAGCAAACTGGCATGCAGTCCTGGCAGAAGCCAGCTCTTGGGAAGGTGTTTTTGGCTTTGCTGCATCTCATTCACTAAAGCACTCTCCTTTGAACACTGACTGAATCTGATTCTTTGAGCTGAGCATTTAATCTTGTGTTGGCATTAAGTTGTAGCTTTATTCTGAGACACGTCAGAGAATAGCCTGATATGTTATAATGGACTCTACTGGTGAGCTGGGATGGACTGTATGCAGAGAGTTCCCAGGGCATTGAATGACTGGAAAGAAAATGGGAGAAGAAGTTAGATCTGCGGTGTGTAAATTAAGTTAGATGAAACATCTTCGTAATTGGACGTGACAGTCATACTGCTGTAGTTTATTAGTGATAAACTAATATAGGCTATCCATAGCTGATGAAATTGGCATATCATTCCTCATTGAAGTCATTCCTAATTTAAGGAAGAGGCCTCCATCCCTTGACTGAGTGAAAGTGTTGCTGACACAAAGCGAGAAGCTTTCTTGGGTTTAGGACTGCACACAGAAATAGTCCTGTTTGAGAATGACAAACTCAACTTGAAAAGGCAGCTGCAGGAATGTGGGAAAAGCAGAAAAAACTTGGGTATCAGCACAGCTCAAAATTGGTGTTCCATATCACCAAAAAGAAAAACCCCTTAACAGTAGAAACAGTAATTATACCTTATTGGCACGAAGATGTGGGAGAAGCCAGTACAGCTCATGCTAATCACCACACTGAAATGGAGAAATAGAGCCGCTGGCTCAGCTGACATAAGGGACCAACACAGAGTGAGCATCTGTGAGGTACCTGGTCCAGGGGAAAATTCCTTCCCCTGGCTGGGGACAGGAGACGCAGGTGAGTGACGTACACAGGGTCCAGTGAAGATCAGGGAAGACAGCTGGGTGCCCTCTGTGGAGAGATGATTCTATTGACAGGCATGGTTTTGTTTCGCCCAGACGGCCACTGGAGCAGAACACAAAGGTAACCAGGGAAACTTAGTGTGGAGAGGCTCTGGCATCCATCCTGGTGGAGTCTTAGAAATATCGAAGATATTTCTGCTTGAAAGGAAGGGAAGACGTAGGGCTTGATGAATAGAGGATGACTGATCTCTAGAAGAAATTATTAGTTACACTTAAAATTATAAGGTTGGAAATTCAAATCTTTTCCCCTTAAAAAAAACGAGGAGAGGTGAGGGGTGACCAGACTTGAAACAGTAAGGTGAATTTAATCACGTATATACAATACAGCTCTGAGGGACAAAATGCTGAGGAAGAAGGTTTAAGATATTATTTAACTTCTTTAATGATCTTGAAAGGTAGTAGGCAGTACATTAATGAACTGATAATAAATTAGGAGGATCCTTGGATAGATAAATGATAAAAAAGGGGCATTGATTTCTTAATACAGAAAGAATAGCAAAATGATTTTCAAGCAATTGCCACTGAAGACAGCTGTGAATGCCAGAAATAGCTAATATTAAAGAAGTACTTGTATAAAGCAGTGGGTGTTCTGGCTGCATGGTGTTTGAAGCTAAAAATTTGTGTTTAAGCTTGTTCTTCTAGTAAGTGACAGAAATAACTCTCCTATACTTTCTAAACATTTAAATTTTGGTAATTTATCCTGGATAACAGGTATTCCAAAGCTGTTTAACTGGGAACCAGCAGTACATTGCTGGTATGATATTGTGAGATTGTTTCCAAAATGTTCTTGATATATTAGCTGTCCTTTTCCCAGTCACACCTATATGTTCCCCTGCCCCTGGACCATCAAGCTAAGGGAAAAATTATCAGTGACTGTTCAGAATTTTGCCCACTATTTGCAGCTGAAAAATGGGGAAACACTGCACAAGGTAATCTATAACTCCCCCTCTACCTCTGCACAATAACAACAACAACAAAAAAAATAGTAGTGTCTTGAGTTAAATATGAAATGTACCTTAAAATTAGATGGCTATCAGCAAAACCCTCTTGGCCAGGCCAGTTGGAAGACAAGGTTCCTGAACTAGGGCACTTTATCTAAATTTGAATGCCAGGAAAGGAACGTGAGCAGCCCAGCTTATGAGTGCATGCTGTGCCGTAGAGAAATTGCATGGCTTGTTTCAGGCTGCTGAGGATGAGGGTGGCATGGAATGTTCCCTTTGCTCAAAGACAAGATGTTTTGGTTACAAGCTTAGGAAAAAAGACAGTTGTCTCTTGATAATGTAAAGATTTTTTCTTGCATTCCTAAACTTCTGTGTTGGAATCCTTGCAATTATTTTGGTCAGCAACGGAGCAGTAAATATTTGCTGAAGCTCTGGACAAGGCAAAACCACGCGACAAACTGTCTTTTTATCATGTGTTGATGGACAACTAAAATACTTTTATTAAGTACCTTAGAAACAAGGTTGATAAGCAATTGTAATAGGAAATTAAAATAATTTCTAGTTTGTCTATTTAGGTAAGGCCCAAAAACCTTGATGTGTTATGATTTGGGTTTGTTGTGTACATATCATCCAGTGGCACAAAACAGGGCCTGGAGGGGGTTTGGTGTCAAGAACTTGACTCTCTCAAGAAACAGCAGCCCATAGCTCATGCGGTGTGTATTACTTGTGTTCCCTCCTCTGACTTTTGCCTGTATGACTGTAATTTTGGATTTATTAACCATCATGTTCTTTTTGAACCTGTTTTTTATTAGACTAAAACTATCCAAGCAGTGTAAGCAGGAGAGTTGCCAGGAGGCAGCTCTTGAGGATTGTGGAGAGCTGGGTATTGCATAGTGCAGGTCCTTCTCCCTCACCCTGCAGACTGCAGCTTTCTACTTGCTGATATGCCAGGTACAAATCCAAACTGCTGGCACATCACCCAGGCAAATATTCTGATGTTCTCACTGAAGCATGTGAAAGGACTCCCAGGAGAAGTCGTGTTTCTTAGAGGCCTCAGCTGCAGCTGTGGTTTCTGGAGATAACATTTGATTAAATGAAAGCTGCTGCTCAGCACAGCTTGTGGAGCCACAGTACCATCCCCTGCTCTTTGTGCTCACAGCTCCCCTTGACTGGGCTGGGCTGAGGAGCCTCTCCCAGCAGGATGCAGCTGTGATTTGTCAACCTGTGTGGGAGCAAGCCGTGCCCACTCTTAGCAGCCTCCAGGGACTCCCTGGTCCTGCCTTTTCCCCTTGTGCTGTTCAGGGGTAGCCCGAGGATACTCACTTGTTCCTCCCAGCAGTGCTGCCCCAACAGCTCCCTGGAAATGCTTGTTGTAGTGTAGAAACCTTGGGGTGCTGCAGTTACAGACACGTGTAGAGAAGTTTCTCAGGAAACAGAGCTATTGCTGGTAACAAGGCTTCTTTGGAAGCTGCCAGCTATCAAAATGCTGGGGCGTCCTCTTGGAGTCGTGCTGGAAGCTCATGGACAGCTCCTTCCACGTTAACCAAGGATGTATTTTTGCTGTAGACCACATACAGCCATCATGTTTAATTCTGGAAAAATGCATACAAATGAAATGAAGGTGACTGGACGAGCCTGCTCTCAGGGAGAAGAGGCAGCAAAAAACTGTTCTAGGTGGCAAGTGCTAGGCAGGGGCCCTAAATGAGGTATTCTCTACATCCTTGTTGGGTATTGCTGAAATCCAGTAAGAAAAACACACGGGAAACTTCTTGGGTGAAAAACATTGATACTACTGTGGTCTGTTTTTCAAGCTAAGTATTTTATTTTTGTATATTTGGAGGCTTTTGCCTAAAACTGTGTGCATGTTTGGATTCTTTAGATTAAGCAACTTCAGCTTTATGAAACTTCCGATGAACTGAAAGGGGATTTTTTTTTTTTTAATGGTAATAAAACTCTGTCCTTTGTTTTACTAGTAACTCTAAGTATCAAGTGATTTGTGACTTGTTTTTTTCTTGCTATGCAACCAAAAAGACTTTTTTCCCAAGCTGCCCTGCAGTGAAAAGGGAGTGGTTCTCACTGCTCCTTGTTAGTTGGTCCCAGGAATGTTCTACCAATGAATTACTTTGCAAATGTTTTGAGGTGGAGACTTCCGATTTTGTACCCTGTCCTGCTGGTAACCCTTGGGCACAAACACTCATTAACAAAATACCTGTAATGCACAATACGTAGTCCATAGATATTGATATTGAGAGCTGTAAATGTCAAGAGAAAACATGGCTCAGGACTGCTGCTACCAGGGTCTAATTAGATATCTCTGGCACCTTCACCTACTAGGTCAGGCCTTCAGTGAAAGATTTGGTTCTGAGTGCTAATACCTTATGAAACTGTAATTTTTTTAATCCAGGCTTAATACTCTTCCTTCTGAATAAGTAGGTTAAATGTGCCATGTTAATTTGAGAGAGAATGTAGCAGTAAGAGGCAATCATGTACAACTGGAAAGAAATATTTACGGTCAGTTTAGCAGGATCAGCTATCAGATGACCTCTGACATCCACCGTCATCTACTAAAGAGCTAATTAGCTGTAAAAGTAGATGACAAGTCAATTGCATCAGCACAAAGGATGAATTTGTCTTTTTGGGTTTTACTGATAATAAAGGCTGCTAGATAAAGATAGGCAGAGAGCCACCTGTGTGTGAAAAGCAAACTTTCCTGAGGGAAGGTTAAAAGAAGATGCAGTTGTAAATAGAAGCATAAAGGAAAAGTAAAGGTACAGGATGAGGGGGTGCTTGTGGTGAAATGAATGGAGGTTCTCATAGCTACAGTGAGGTAATGAAGCACTGGTGTGGACTGTAGATTTATTTCCACGCTAATTTGGATTGTCCTGGCTTTTAAAAAGCTGAGCATCCTCATTGCAGCTCTTTGAGGATGATTTGTTTTTTGGTCAGTCCTGTACCATGCTGTTCTCTGCATAGAATGTTGTACTGGTGGCTTTGCTCAGAAACAGCTCAGGGTTGTTTCTCTTGCTGCTTCTGAAATGTTGGTTGGCATTGTGAACACAGTTTATGGCCCAAAGACTGGATCTACTAAGGGGCTAAATTTGTTAGTTACTAGTTAAAAAATGCAGTGAGGGAAAATGGGAGCAAAGTGCACTTTCTAGTATGTGAGATGGGCTCTGTGGGGTGTAGTAAATCTAGTTAGCTAGTGATTCCCACTTCTATAACAGCACAGTTAACTACACTGACTAATTTAAAGAAATAAAAATGCTGAAATAATGAGTATTTACTTTTGAAGGGGACCTGCATGGAGTTATGCTCACATTCAGAATATATTGGTGCTTTATGCCATTCTGGACCTGGCAAACGCTTCCTCAATGTTAGCAAGTGGGTCAGGCACGGTTGCCACTGCAATTTTTGTGTACGCCCCTGAGTTTCTGGAGCACCAGCTCTAACCCAGGCCAGGTTGTTCTCAATTGTCTTCTGCTGCTAAAACACTCTGACAGCTGTTACAACTGTGGCAGCTGCTTTGTCTTCATTACATGGTTGAGATAAAAACAAAAATGAAAGCAACTCAAGCCAATTTCTAAGGTTCATAGCTGAGCACAAATCCTCAACAAAGCTGAGGGGCAGTTATTTGATTGTTCCAAAAAACTGGATCAGTTTGTAAACTGTAGCTGTAGGGAAGTCTCAAAGCCCCTGAAAACCCTTAGCTGTGATACTTTCGCCCTACTGAGCTCGGCAACTTCTGCACCACTGTGGGCTCTAGTTAACTGGACTACCTTTAAAGAGGCTCCATGAGTTAACAGAAGCCGCTGGGAGCTTCTTGCCTCTGTTTCCTCACAGCTGAGCTACTTTGGTTTTGAGATACCTATGGGGCTTTTTCCTCCATCATGTGTCCTAATGATCCAAGTGATAAATTCAAGCAATTCAAAAGGGAAAGGAGGAACCTCTTGCCTAGGCACATGCTGGACAGCAGCATCCCTGACACATCCAGCCAGGGACTCACAGGGAAAGAGTAGTATGCAGAAAGTAGCACTCTACTACTCTACTGTGTGCTTTAACTTTTTGGTAGAAATGCTTCAACGATAAAAAGAGACCCATTTAAATTCAAACTACAGTCCAGAGCAGATTGACTTTTTATATGTATGGATAATGCGGGTTTAGTCAGAATATCCTTTTTGTTTTTTAGTTTGAAGTCTTTTGAGGATGTGGGCATAGTAAAGATTATCTATCAAAGACTACAATGCTCAACTGTTTGTGTTTCTTTTCATATTTTTAATTAAAAATCCTTTTCAAAAATATCTTTTCAAACGATTTATTAAAAAGAAAAAAATTTTCTTCTGCTGTTGTCCCCTTATATTTTATTCAGGTGCTTCTATCATGCCCACTTTTGTGAGAGACTGGCAAAAAGGGCATTACAGTGGTTCAAATTGACCAAAACCAAAAAAAAGCAGGAGGAAATATCTTTGCTTCTGAAAGGCCAATTTGCTGGCACAGTCAGCTGGTGTTCCTGAGGTAAAAGATGGTGCATCGCTCAACAGAGAGCTTCAGCTGCATGTGTTGAATTCCAGGTGCAAGGAAAAGTCTGTCTCCTAAATTGCTTTCTAAGGGGACAAATTGCAGTGACGCTTTCAAAATAAATAAATGAAAATAAGAGATTGAAGGCAGGGTATGCAGATGACTTTTGCAGTACTTACTTTTAGTTTTACTTAACTAACACTTCAGATAGTTACTCCAGGCTTTGGTATGGCAAGAAGGCAGCCTAGTTAGAACAGAGGGTGTAATTAAGCAATAAGTCAATGGTATGAACACCGGTGATGGTTCAGCTTGACTTGGGAATTGATGTAAAAACAGGAAAAGTAGTAAAGTTTATGGATCTACATCTCAATACTGGCCAAATGGAGAAGAAACAGAAGTGGAGCAGATTTGGGCCTTTGTTACACAAGGTAATGTGTCTGAAGACAGAAGTGCAGAGAGCCCAATTCAGCTTCCCTTTGTGCCTTACCTTCTCATGTGAGTGAAATACTCATGCACCAGGAACACGGGGGTTCAAGTCCTTATTTTCTAAAATAAATAATTTTCAGGAAGCAGTGTGTGATAAAGGCATGCAAATCTTAAATACCTGTGGCACAGCATGTAAATATCAAAATACCAGGAGGACAATTAGAGATGAGTTTCAGGTACATGTTTAGCTAGAATTAGCTGTTCATCACAGAGGGTGTGAGATACTTGAGTGTTCTCTATATCCAGTAGTGACAAAGCTCATACACTTGGCTGAACACTCAATACACCTTCCTGGAATGCTTTGCCTTTCAAATCTGCAAGCAAACAGCTGACTCTGCATTGCAGTGTTTGTTCTACCTGTCCTCATCAGGTCTGTACAAGCTGGAGGAAAGATGTTGACGGAAGTAATCGATAGAGTAAAGAATGATGAACCAATGAAAAGAACCTGACTGAAAGGCCACGACAGAGACCACAACAGTCATGACAGTATCATAATTGTCATTTTGGGGGATGCTAAATTAAAGTGCTAGCACAGAAATAACAGAATCAATAATTTAAACCTGGGCAAGTGTAAGGTTTTAGAAGAAAAGGCCAAGAGCAGAACTGTTGTACACAGAAGAACACTTTCCCTACTCTTTAGTTTACCAGCACAATCATCAGTCATGATGGGATTCCAGGCCTGTTTGCAGACTCTTTCAAATAGCAATAGTATGTCAAGGAACTGGAGGGTGTGGGGGAAAGGGTGTTTTCCTATGTGGAGATTACAGAAGTCTGGTTTCTCCTGGGCTGTATTGCAGTCAGCTGCTCGTGTGACCCTGAGCACAAAAGAGATGACTTGCTGATGGTTCCATTTTTTCAACAGAAAAAGGATTGTGCTTTTTAAATTTGTGTTTTGAGGGTACTTTGTCGTACTTCCTTGGGTGACAACTGTAAAAGTCCATATGCAGCTTTCAGCTTTGCATTGCAATGATGTGAGTTAGCATCAGCTGTAGTAAAAATGTGACTTCAGACCTTGACTCACAAACTCTCCTCATGTTAATATTTGCCATACTTGGAGTTTAGAGCAAGAATATGACTGAAGGTTTGCAAGACTTGTGGAACAATGCAGAACAGTGTCATGATGGATAAGAAAATAAGTCCTTTTTAAATCTGTGACAACGCTCCTGTGCATAGAAGTTGAGTTTTAATTTCATGAGTTGAAAGATCTGTCTCCATTTGTAAGAAACTCAAAGACTGAAAAAAAAAAAAAGAAGGGACAAAAAAGACCTAAACTGGACAGGAGGAAAGGAAGTGAAATGCTGGAGGTGAAAAAAGTATAAAGAGAAAATGGGAAAGGATATGTAAAAGTTTTGCTAGATGTCTGGAGGAGCCATATTTGTTAAGATAAAATCAGAGTTGAGGCTGGCAGACCTCTAGAAACAAGATGCCTCTCACAGGGGCTGAGTCAAGAGGAGTTATCTCTCACTTGACCTGCTGGCAACTCCCTTCTTGATTCAGCAGTTCTTGGGGACTAATCTTTGCAGATCAGCTCTTAAAAAAATTTATGAGCCGACAGATATTCTCAAGAGTCCCGTGTAATTTTGAAAATGTGATCACTGGTATGAGGTTCCTTAGTGAATGCAAACTCTGTAGTTCTCTGAAGGTGGAAAGAAATGTTATTTAATCATAAACCTAAAATTTCAGTTGGTAGGCAGGTTTTGGCTGTAGCCTTTATTTGTTATCAAGCATAATCAGGAAAAGTAATTTTTAAAGTAAGGAAATTCATTATGATTACCAAAAAAATACCTTACCTTGTTCTGAGGAATTAGGTTTTGTTAGTAAGTCTGCATTTGCCATGAAACTATCAAGCTTGAGTTCTTAATTCTTACTGTTTTCTGACTCTATACTGCAACTGCACCTTATCAGGGTCTCATATAACTTAGGTTTTTCTGAACTCTTCTATTTTGCCTGAGTTTCACTCACCTTATTCAAGGCTGACAAACACCCTGTGATGTGCACCAATAGCTTTTTTCGGATGCATTCAGCTTTAATTACCGTGTGTCATATATTTCCAACCAGCTTGTGCTCTTGCAGAAAAAATTTAAACATCTCCATAAAGCAGTTAAAAAAAATATCCAAAACTAGGCTAAACTCGAACCATGAATATATTAATGAAAATCTCAATCTGTTCATGGGCATTTTGTGAGCCACAAAAAACAGCATTAATCAAGTCTATTACTCAATTTGTGTTTTTCACTTGGTGGTAGGGAACGTCACAGCATTTGGCCCTCTAAGTTCTGGTAGTAACACAGGCAAGGGAACTAGATTTTCAGCTTTCTCTTCAATGTGTCTGTTCTTTGTAAGTTTTGTTTGAGAATAGGATTTTCTCCTTCTGAGGGCTATAAGGCAGAAAGTGTGTTTGTCAGCTGGGGCAGTGTCCATATTGGAGAAAGCATCCTGGCCAGTCTGTTAGAAGATGTATTTCCCTGTACCTGCAGATGAAAACAAAGTCTGGCACTTGGAGTGTGTGTTCTGCCCATAATTCATGCTGGAGGTGTCAATCAGTAAGCTAAAATGTCTACAGGTGTCTGTGTCGGTGTCCACAGGGTAATATTGCTTTTCATTTTCTGGTGAAGGGCATTATTCCAGTAATGGCACCATTCCCAGTGTCTCTGTGAGCTTGCCTAGGAGTTAAGCATAGCTCCTGAATATAGGTCAGGAAAGGACGTTGTTATAACTTGTGTCCTTGATGGAAACTGGTATGTGCTGAATTTGCAAAAAGTCTGAGTTCAGTGTCATCCGTTTTCAGTATTTCCCGAACAATTGATTTATTTCACATTATTAATGAACTTTGCAGCAGTTCCACTTGTCAGGCCTACTCTGCAGGGGTCAATAATGAGAGGAAACCTGATGTTAGTGGATCCAGCTTAAGTGATTCTGTCATGCTAACGATTCAATATATCAGGACAAGTGTCAGCTCCTTCCAATATGTTAATTCCTCTGATCTTATTTGCATAAACTACAGTCAATGAAATACAAGTTTTCCCTCTAGGATAGTTAATGGAGATTTGTAAAGGATTCCTTATTTTCCTTTTTCTGAGTTTCTAAGAAGGCTGGGGAGAATGGGACCTCATTCCTGAACTCTGTGTGTCACCTGGAAGCAAAGATGTGGCCTTACTTGAACACGAGCTCTTCAAGGTGTAGGCTTAGCAACCAGATTAGGTGATAGCAGAGAGGAGGGCTGGGCATCCATTGTATCTGATTTTGTAGGTCTCAGAAGAGATTGCTTGTGGGGTTGATTTCTGGTCTCCCGTGCTCAAAAGAAAGGATTAACCCCTCAGGTTAGTGTGAAGTGAGAAATTTCCCAGCTTTTCTGGCAAAAATATTGCCAAATTCCACGTCTTCATAAAACGAAACTTGTCAACAAAGTACCCTTGGTAGCTCTGCACTGCAAAGCTTTTGGAGCGTGTACTTCTGGCTCTCTGATGTCTTGCCTGAGTACTCAGTTGCTTAAGCTGAAAGTTTTTCCTGGATTTAGTTTTATGAAATGCTTACCTGTGGCTTATAACAAGTTCTTTAACATGACTTTAGCATGGTTTGCACCTGAGTTTACCACAGGAATGACCTTGCTTACTCCTTGAAGTGCAGTTCTGCATGCACCAGCTTTCCTTTAAGAATTAAATAAAAAACTTAATGAACATTAGAAATAGGAAAAAAAATTCCCCAGATATTTTGTGGAAGAGACATTATTTGTTTTCATGCACTTTCTTGTGGCCCACGTACTACCTTGCTTGGTATGTGAAGATGCTACAGTATTTCAGTAACTTAAGCATTTTTTTCCACAAGCAAAGTAAAGGCATGTATTTAAAACAAAGTTTGGCTGAGGTTCTCTGTCACCGCTTTGCTTCTACCAAGATTAAATTAAAAATGAGGGATTTTGTTTAGTACTTCCCCTTTTCCCTGAATTTTTGAGATAATGCTTCAGTGTTTAGCTACAGCAATAAAAGCATGGAATACTAATGGTTGAAAACACCATGAGAGGAAGCAGTCTTTCCCACAGAGTGTTAAAGTTTCTCAGGACAAAAAAAAAGATAAGTAGCTACCTCTTTGTTTTCTTCTACTTCCTCTGTGTATGAAATCACTTTGATAGATCTGCAGGAAGAGATTTAGTTGCAGATGGCAGAGGTCAGTGTATTGTGTATTCAATGTAGTCAATAATAAAGTCAGGACTTATGCTAACTGAATGTTAATAAGGAATCACAAGGACCTTGGAAAGTCATTATGTCTGGTCATTTGCTTCACAATATTGCTCCAAACAGGCTCTGGAGGCCAATGCAAGGGGATTAAAAAAATAATCTGGAGGAATAAGGGAAAGCGGAAAGGCTAAAAATAGAAGCTTTGTGTAATGTGTAGCAGACCATTGTAAAGACAGAGAAGAAAACCATCTTACTTCATTAAATTACTTCAACATTGGACCTCATCCTGGCCATCCTTTCCCCCCCACAAGTTTGCTGTCCTGTTGGCCTTGGAGATCATGATGAAGCTACGTGTTTTTCCTGTAAGAGCAGAAATCTTTAGCTGTGGCTGTAAAACAGAAGTGGCGCACACTGCATTCGATTGCCAAGATTACAGAGGAAATAGTAATATAGACATAAGTAGGTTAATTCCTGTAGCTCTAGATAACTGGGCAAAATTGTTGTTTGCTGGGATTTTCATGTCTGAACAATCCAAGATTTGTCCTAGGAGCTCTATTTCTGGGTTGGGCTCAAAAGGAGAAAGCTTTAGGCCTATAGCATGACCCAGGTCAATAGTCTCTCCTTCTTGCAAACCAACTATTTATTCTCCCTTACACTGAGTTGTAACTACTTTGTGTCCCAACCTTGGAATGACTAAAACTGGAAGAACAAAAACTTCAAATCCTAAACTGAATTATTTAACATCACCCAGACAGAGTGATCTTTGGAGGAGTAATGTCACTGTACTTGATGTAGGATTTCAGTGTGGCTCCTCATCGCTGTTTCTGGAGGCTGCTAAGGAAGGAAACCTCTCTCATGGCATTATCAATGTAGTCAGTGAGCACACAGGAGATGTTGCTGCCCTGTGATATGTGGTTATCCCACTCCTGGCTGGTTGAAGCTCCAGCCTTTATCATTTCAGTGAGCCATGACCAGGCCTGTGATATACCCAGTTCTACTACTTGGCTATGCATGATACTGTCTCTGTGCCACTGAGCTGGCCTCACTAGCTAATTTATTGCAAATGCCTATAAAATGCATGTAGAAGGCAGATAGGTCTGTCATAAATCTCAAAGAGTTAGCTTAATGCTCCTATTGTTTGCAGGCTGGGTCTGTGGGTGTAATGCCTGTGTTCATCGTAATTTGGTTGAAGGGTAAGAGTTCAGTAGACAAAATTGCTGGTCTTACAGCAATGTTCCAGTATATTTACAGTGGAAAGGACCGGTGAGATTGTTAATATTGCATTGAATTCCATTACTGGACAAGGTTCAAACCCTTTGCATAGGGCGCCTTAATTTCCAGCAATTTTACAGTAGTGAGGAAGGTCAGCTTTTGCACAGAATGTCAGTGTGGGACATAAGGCTTCAGACGATTTGGAGTTAGGAAAATGGATAGTCTCATTTAGCATAGATATGCTCTAGTCAATGAAGCCACATCCACAATATAGGTGAAACAGCTTGAATACTGGAAAAATGCAGCCTGGTGAGTGACATGGTTTCCATTGGGATTAATTAATTTTTCTCGTCATGCAGTCTCAAGATTTGGGCACAAATCTTTTCTGCTGCCAAGTCCTCCTGAATCAGGAGTGACTTGTACACTTTAAAAAATGTTGCTTGTGTTCAAAAATATCAGATCCTGGAAATCATTGTGTTTTGAGGCATATAACTTCCTCAATCACCTTCTACACAAAGCTGAGCTAAATATGATTCAGAGGGAGTTTGCCTAACCCATCCTCTTGCAGATGTGAAACCAGGTAGTGATTTAGTTCATCATCCTGAAGGCAGTGTGAATGTTGAGCCTTTCCTCTTAACACACTGGATGTTCCTAGGGGGAATCCACCATGCTGGATAGGTTTGAATAAGAAAATGTGTAAAACATCTTCCAAGAACTTGTCTTGTCAGTACTCATCAGAGCAGATGGTAAATATAAATAACCTGTGGGGCAGTTTTTCTTTAACCTATGCCCTCCACTTGTATCTTCACAGAAGCAATGCTGGTACATCATGATTTGGTCCTCAAATATCATGTTCTTGTTCTATTGAAAAAAGCTTTGGGAAATATTCTTCATGCTGCTCTACAGGGGGAGAAAATTAATAAAAAATTACTGAGTTGTCCCTCAAAAAATTGGTATTAACTGCTCTGCCACCATCTGTTAGTGCTCAGAGGGACACGTTCAGGGTGTTCAAGTATCACAGGAGCTTAGTATTTTGGTATATACTTGAGCCTCGATCCAGGAAAATGCTTAGTGCCCTCAGCTTCCATACCATTTCCTCAAAGGAGAGAGCATGGAGCCTCTGGGTTGCCAAAAGCTTGTGTTTCCAGTGACACTGTCTTTGTTCAAATCTTACACATAACTCCCGGATTGTATTGCATGTGAAGGGCTGTGAGGAATGGAAGCTTTAATGAGCGTGCACAAGCTTTTCTTGCTTTTTTGCTCAGTGATCCTTTACTTGTTAAGGAATTGTTTCAGAGTTCCAATATGTAAAACTATGTGCATTTTTAACAAACTCGGAAGCACGGAGATTAACTGCCTCTTTCTGCTCAACTCCAGGCTAAATGACATTTGCGTGGTGACAAAATGAGGGTGAAGTACCTCTTTCTATACTGCAATCAAGGTATAGAAAGGATATTTAGATTTCATCACTTCCTAATACTTCTAAAGAAAATGTGACCATTCTGTGTTGGATACCTTATATCTCAGAATAATAATATGTTGGAAGCTCTGATAGTCTTGTCCTCTACCAATAGTAAGGGTTAGTGGGACTTTAACAGGCATTTCTCACAGCATGCAGGAGACAAAAGGAGGCATTAATTGGCATAGACTTTTTAAGTAAGCAAGCACATATCCTAAAAAGCTGCACAAGTGCCCAAATAGGCAGCAATTTGGATATCCACAATCTGTGCACAAGACTGAAGATCAGGTCTCAATTATAGTCCTTTTGAAAACATTCGGGAAATGCTGCTACCTCATGCCTATTGATCTCCTTACTGAAATCAATATTCGTATTATAAGCTCTGATGTGTTTCTGACCTGTGTAAATGCAGTGAATTCTTAGAATGGGAAGTGGTGAGGGTGAAAACCCTAGTAATGGAAATTTAAGGGTCTATCTTAAACCTACGTGAGAGACAGACTCTTGAAAGATGTTTCTCCTAAGGCAGAGGATGCTGTGGTATACTTAATTTTGGTCTTGACTGCTTAGGCATTTTTAGGCGTGAGACAGTCTTTGCTTATGCAATCACCTAGCAATAACAAAATGAAAATATATGAAAATAAAAGATATTGAGATCACATGTACTTTGCAAATCCTTAGTGGTACAAAACTGAATAAACCCTTGTATGATACAGTTCGAACCCTTTTCTGCTGCTGAAAAAGTCAAGATGAAGACAGTGAATATAAGAGCTCATGTCACAGAATCACATGGGATATGCTGAGTTGGAGCAGACCCACAAGAATCATTGAGTCCAACTCCTGGCCCTTCACAGGACACCCTCAAGTCACACCCTGTGCTTGAGAGCGCTGTCCAAATGCTTCTTGGGATCTGTCAGGTTGCTGCTATGACCACTTCCCTGGGGAGCCTGTTCCAGTACTCAAACACCCTCTGGATGAAGAAACTTTTCCTAATATCCAACCTAAACCTCCCCTGGCACAGCTTCAGCCAAGTCCACATTGCCCTAGTGGTATGTAGAGAACTTGAATGTAGACTGCAAAGTTGTTCAAGGTAAACTTACTGTGTGTTAATTTCGGAATACAGCAGGAGGTGCTCCTGTGTACACATATCAGGCTGTGGCTGGTTTCACTTCTGCTGCTGTCTTGCAAATAAAACACTCTAGAGAGATCTGGGGTGTATGTTTGGCACTGTTACTGCTGTTCTGGATAGGTTTGTTCTGATAGAAAATAGTTGATTAGGTAACCTGGTTATTCTTCTATGCTAGTACTGAATGTTTGCACAGCGGTAGATGTAATGCCTGTGATTTTGGCTTTGTAGGAAGCAGCTTAAATTACAAAGTTCTCGGTTACAACAGTCTAAGCTGTTGATCTAGAAGTAATTGGAGATGGCATGAAAATGCTGAATGGGATCAAAGCTGATGATTTATTTATTAAAGACAAATTGTGACAGGCTAACCTGACACCTGGTCTGAACAAGACAGGCTCACTATTTAGCACGTGTAGATGTCCAACAGGTTTCCCACACAGGAAATCATTAGTGAAGGCAGGCAACAACATGGGTTGATAGAAGTGCAAAGCGGCCAAAGAAGCAATTTTATGCCACTGATGAAAGGCAGTGTGGCTACAAATCTTGGAGGAAGGTTGCTAAGGGGTTTTCCCACCTAGGATTGGTCTTTGATGGTTCTGGCTCAAATTTTCATCAGCGACATTGTCAGAACATCCACTTTTTGTGCTAAAGCTAGAAAAATGTGGGATTTAACTGGAGAACTGGGCTATCATAAAGCAGAAGAGGAAGGTACCGAAGACTGGAATAGAAAAACACAGGTGGCTTTCCAACAGCAGAGAGTGTGTCCAATGCCTTGTATATCAAATACATCCATAATAAGGTAAGAAAATACGATTTGTGGATGGCTAATGATAAGGAGGGGAATGAATGATAGGATAGCTCTGGGCTAACCAAAGCGAGATGGCTGCAGGAAAAGTAAATATTGCTCTAGCCAAGGTATGTGTCAATCTGTGGAGGGGTGAGGTGCTGCTATTGTAACAGGCACCGAGGAGACCTCACACAGATGCACAGGTCTGTTCGGATATAGTGCAGAAATGATTCAAATGCAAAAGAGGCACCTGGAAATAATTAAAGGACTGATCTGACTATCATTCCAGAACTGAAAGAGCATGGCTTGCTTAGCCTAGCAGTATTCAGAGGTGATATCATTGTTTCCTATAAATCTATCAGGAGAGTAAATTTCTGCAAGAGAGGCTACTGTCAGCACAAAGCCGTGAATATAAACTGTGAACTGATTTCAGCTGGAAACCAGGAGATTTTTTCTTTGTGCTCTTGCCCACTGGGACAACGGGGGAATTTCCCCTTTCAGCTCCTTTTGGCTCTTACCTAAGGGTAGAATGGAACCTGACTGGTGTGTGAAAGGAATGGCAGGGGTACCTGAAGCCACTGGGTCTAAACTCCACGGCGAAGTGGAAAACTTGAAAGGCATGAGAGGAAAATACCTTATACTATTAAACAGCTTAATGACCCTTTACTGAGTCATCTCTGTCCTCCTCAGAAATTTGAGTGAGGAAGAGCGCTGTCCTAATTGAGAAACTAGTCTGGCTCAGAAAAAGACCTTGAAAGCAGTTAGAAAAACATGGACACCACATGCAAGAAAGTGGAAAGCTGGTAGTAATTACTACAAATCAGAAGATAAGGATAATAGAAATTTGTCATGGAAGCAAAAAGGTGCAAGAAAAAACATGTGGCTGGCACTCTTGAGGTTAGTAAACACATCTTTTTATAACTGCATTAAGGAATGAAAGATATCTCAGGAATAAAGTTGGTCTGTTGCTGGAGAGAGAACAAAACTGGAGATAAGAAAGCAGACCTTATCAAGTAAAGTCTTCTATTCCGTATTTGCAGTAAAATTCAGATGGTCATCATGTGATGTTGTCCTGGCTTTCCATTCCAGCAGTGTAAAGGTTGTCAAACAGCAACATCGAGGCAGATGCTTCTCAAGGTAGAAGTGGTGGGGTAGGGGGTCTCAAAGTTCTGCTCATTTGTTTTTCAAGAACTGCTCAAGAACTGACTGAGGACTTGCTTGATAATAATCTTGAAACATGTGCTTAAGTCATGGTGAGACTATGGAGAAACCAGGATGATGCAGAGTTAGGGCAGGACTTGGTATTGCTTGAAACAGTGGTAAGATTAAGTCTCAGAAGCTGTTTCTGAGCAGCTGCTCTTTCCTGAGTAGGGAAGGAGTTGCCAGCAGGATCTGTTGGGGTCGATTCTTGGCTCTGAGACATTTACACTCCTAGTGACCTGGCAGAAAGAACAAACCATAGCAGGTAACATTTTCAGCAGGGAACAGAAACACAGACCTGGATCACAGGCGAGAAACTTGCTGTGTGGAACTGAACAAACAGTACTACGGGAGAAAATAGGTCCAGTAGCAATTTACCGAAATTGTGTTGGATTTTTTCACTCATGCTGTTTAAAGTCAAAATGTTTTCCTCCATTAAGCATGCTTCAGACACCAGTCTTGCCTGCTGCCTTTGTGGAACATGTAAATAATACCTCTGGAATCATCTGATGTGGGTTCAGCTTGTCTGTCATGTGCATCTCCTCCAGATGCTTGAACATCCTGTGTTGGCTGAGAAGCAAACTGTGAGGTTTGATGGTGACCTGCTGTTAACACAGTAGCTGTTTGGATTCTTAGAGCAGGGGCAGGTGTCCAAGCTTTTGCCCTGCATGACTATTAATGCTAAAAGTTATAAGGGAAAATGGCTTTACAATTCTTTCAGAATGGTTCTAGTTAGCTGGGAGAAACAGTTTACTGAAGTGACAAAGACAAGACAGCTTCTGATCTATTAATGTCAATTTATCAGCAGCAAATGCTGAAAATAATGAGTTCTTTCAGTGTCTGACCTGGCCCTATGTGGTACTGCCAAATAATTTTTTGCAGTCATAGAAGGCAACTGGTATAATGCATCTCAGTCTGAAACCTGACTGAGCTCATTGGTTTTCAGCCAGTTTCTGCAGAGCTGTAGGAATCAGAACACAAATCCAGAAGCTGAGTTTGGTAAGTCTAAATTCTTCAATTTAGGCAGGGTGAAAAATAATCCAAGTTTGGCAAACTGAAAAGTTCAAAATCACCAGGGAGTAGTGATTTGGTGAAAATCGGTATCTTCTAAATAAAAGGCAGATAACTGAGACACTTGATATGGCCTTCCTTCTTGAATTCTATTTCCTATAATATGAGGACTTCTTTTGCCTAAACTTGACGTAAACTGCTGTTTTTGAGCAAGGTCACTGATACAGGAAAGGCTGCTTGAACACATGACATTGAGGACTGTTGTAAAGACTATCAGGATTAATGGTACACAGAGTTAAGGGTTAAATTTGCACCTCAAGTGCTCCCTTCCTTTCTCAGTATTTTGGCTTATGTGTGTAGCTAATGTGTTCTTGACTGACTTCTAAGGTTCAGAGTTACGAGTTTGATTTTTTTTTTTTAATTTTTTTTTTTTTTAATGTTCTCCTTACATCAAGGTTGGGTGCATCTTGCAGGGACCTATCCCCCGCAGCTATCCAGGAAACAGAGCCATACAGCTGCAGTAAAGCTCTGCATGGGCAGCAATTAACAAGCAAGCAAAATGCAGCTTGCTTTTAAAAAGCTGCAAATGGGGTCAATCTTTTAATTTCAGAAATCAAGGTACAAAACTTACCACAATGCCCTTAGGTATTTTTGAACAGCTCGTGAATGCAGGTATGGGTGTTTAATCCCAGAATCCATTTAAAAGGGCTTAAATCCATACATATGTACAAATGATGAATTAAGTGGATCAATTTTGCCTTATGTGTATTCATCACCATACTGTTCATTAGCTGAACAAAGAAAATAGCTTCAAGATTTCAGATCAAGAGTCTATCAAGGTTTGGCATGCTGGACAACTTATGCAGAAGCTTGGCCTCGTGGGACATGAATGCTCTGGAGTGACCTTGAGAGCATGATTTTGCAGGACAGAATGGGCAGCAGTGTCATGGCTGTAGTGCTGCGTGGGTGGGTGTAGGAGCTTAAGTTTGTTAGCTGAGCTGTGAAATCAGAAAATTCCCTGGGGCCAACCTCAGAGTACAAATACTCTTAGTGAAACAGAACGAAACCACAATGAACTGTAGGAAATGTTAAATATTGCCTGTGACCCTGGAATATTTCATTTTGGTTAACTTCTTTAAATATTAATTACTTTTGAAGCAAAACATTGTTTCAGCACAGAAAAGAAATTATTCGAAAGCCTTTTCTTTAATTGTTTTCAAGTAGACAAAACATGTCAAAACTGTGTGCACTTTTCGAACCACTTAGCAAGTCATGATGCCGATTGGGTGCTAGAATTCAGGTTTTCTGGTAGCAGTGTAGTTCCTGCTTTCATGGCTGGGTTGTGGAAGCTTGCTAGAGGAGGGAAAGGAGGGGAAAAAATGGGGTTGAAAGGAAGGATTACTGTTGCTCTCGTTGATGGGACTGGCACCTGACTGTGCCATGGTCTGGCAAGAACCTCTGTGCTGAACATACTTAGTTCTTCCCCTGCTTTCAAGCTTGGTCTCTTCAAATCTAGATTGTTTTATCCAGATCTGAAATGTGGGAAGGTTTGGGAGGAGGAGGAGCCAGTTCTTAATGATCCATAGCTAAAAAGGGCTGCTTGTCCGGAAGGCCTTTTGCTTACTGGAGCTCATCTGAAGCTTCCTACTGAAGCTTCAGATGAGGTCTCAGCTAGGCTGAGAGACAGAATAGAAACCCATTAATGTTTGAGAAATTTAACTTGAGTGTGCCTTGACGTGAAGTTTGGAAAACTTTTTCCTGGTGTTTTCAGAACAGAACAGGAGAAGGAGGTGTAGGTAAGTGAAAATGGTCTATTGAGGCAGCAGAAGACTTTTCTGTGAAAGAAGAGAATAAGCTCAGAGAAAACCAGCACTATTCTTAGTTGTTCTAATGAAATGCTGCTACACGGCAGCATTCAGACTGACCAGCATCTACACTCTGTAGCTGCACTGCAACTCAACCAATGCCTCTTCATTTCGTTGTGTAATTCATCCCACCATCATTGCCAGTCTGAACTGCGCTCGTAACCTCGGCTTCCAATATGCTGAATTGGCGATAAAATCAAAGCGGGGGGAGAAATATTTTTTACAAAGAACAGACATTACTCCCTTTTGACAAGAGACAAATGTTTCATTCAAATGCTGCATTTCGCATATTGGAAACAGTAATGAATTCTTGTGCACCTTTCTCCCTAGTTCACAATGTCAGCCCCAGGCGTAGAGGCACTTCAGGCTTTTCTTACAAAATTAAATTTAATGTTACACCCTCCAGTGGAATGATGCATAAATCAAGTGTTTGATTTGCATGGACTCTAGTGAACAGCCCCATTCTGTGCAAATATAAACCCAGACTTGAATATTATGTCAGGGACAGGAACAAAGCAATCTAGGGTTTCCAATGAGAGTCTGGTACCAAGTGTAATTCAGGCTGGTATTATGTTGCTCTCATGTCAGGGCTGTTATTAAAATTCTTAGGTTTTGCCTCCTTTTTTTCATCTCAAAACAAAATGTTTTTTCTGACCTTCTCGTATTTGGGCAAACCAGTATACACCAGTGCTATTTATACACTGTCCTGGAGCTGTACAGGAGCTGAGACGGAATTGTTGGAGGGTTTAGGTTTCTCTCAGATAAGCAGTGAGGCTAGCAGGATAGAGGAGTAATGAAACAAGGCAAAGCAAAGTTGATCATGGAATAAAATTGCAAACAAAAAGAAAAAGATTAGGTAGGTTTGTACCCTTTTTGAAAACAGGTTGCCTTCCATGTGAGTATTCAGAGCCTGGACCAGGTCAACAAATATAAGGGAGTAGAAGGCAACAAATACATTCTGCTTGAACATGCAGATGCATTTGTGTTCTACACAATACAAATCCCCCTGCAGGGCTTTCTCCTGGAGCTGTTAGGTACTGCACTGCCATGTATTTATTACAGATGTTCTTAAGTTCTTCATGGTGGTTGTTGGTTTAGTGCAGTGAATTGTAGACACTGTTCCTCACAAACTCTGCTGAAATTTTGATTGCTTTGTGAGCCTGAAGTTTGTTGATGAGATGATGAGTTTCTAGCTGATCAAGAAAGTCTTTCCACAGCACTTGTGTATCAACTCCATTGGACAAAAACAGGCTATTGCATTAAAACATAGCACTGGATTACTAATATAATTTATGTTTTAACATTAGGCATTTAATTCTAAGCAACCTAATCTTTAGTTTAGTCTTGCCTTTGTTTGCAATCAAGAAACACACAGTTTTCTTGGATCAATCACAAACTGCCCAGAAAACAAACCTGAATGTTCTCCAGTTCTTCTTCACTTAAGGAGGGCATCTGCTGAATCTGCTTCTTAACAATGACCAAGACCTGCCTGAGGCTGTGGTACTCAGTGGCTGTGCTGGTTGCAGTGACATGAATTGGTAGAGTTTAAGATCCAAAGGGATCTTTATCCAGGCTAACAGCTTTGATCAAATTTGATCCTGGGGTGCAGGAAAATCAGTAGCCAAGGAAAGTGACCAACCAGATGGATGCAATCTGGAAATTCAGTAGAATTTTAAACTGGTGTGGGATGCAAAAGAAAAGGGTAAAGTAAGAAAAGCGTGAGCTCTCAGCTGAAGTTATGAAGGGGACAGAACAGACTGAGGTGTCTGATGCTGTCTTTGCTGGCAAGGTTGAGTTTCAGGAGTGGTTTTGGGAGAAAGTGATTACCTGCTGTAGAAGACTGGATAATAAGATGCCAACTGGATGTAGACAAGTTTCCAGGAAGGGATGGGATAGGATATTCCTGTGGATGCTAAGAGAGCTGGTTAATGTCACTGCAGTTATTGTCTAAAATGTTGGACAGATTGTGGTAATTGAGGGAGCCCCTGATGGTAGAAAAGGCAAATGCCCATTTCAAAGATGGAATAATAGAGCAAGGACTGGACTCCAGCTAATTGCAGGCTTGTCAGCTAACAAAAGGTCTGATGTTAAAGTGTAAAAGCGTCAGAATTAGGTCTGGAAACCTTGGACACTGGAACGCCACCCAACCTTATATACCTCATGATACTGCTCCTGTATTTAGAATTATCTTTTCTTGTCTCATTATTGTGCTTAATTATAATCTTTACTTACAGTATTCAAGCTCATGTTCTGTGGCTGGTATCACCTTGTTGTTCATAGGCTCCTAGTTTATTTGTATAGATGTTACATTTTGATCTGAAAGCTGGATAAAGCCCATTGTATTGAGGCTCTGTCTGCTGGAAAGAACTGACAAAGCAGAATGTGAGTAATGCTGTAAGTGTTGAGAAGGAGTATGAGGCCAGATTTCACTAGGAGGCCTGAAATCTATTCTCAAATATCACTGCTGAGACGCCCTTGGAAAGATGAAGAGCTCTGTTGGAGAGATGGACTTAGACACACAAGTGAACAAGTATATTTATGGTCAGCTACATATCTCAGAAGGATCCTAAGGGCTTTTGAAAGGCTGTTGGGAACTGTACTTTCCAATGCTGAGCATTTGGGAGCATACCTGCTTTTGGTGCTCAAACAATTAGTTACTTTTACGGTAAAACAAACAGGACACTTATGAGGATCGTATATACCCTATACAACACTAACTGATTTCAAAGTCTGTGTTCTTTGAAATAAGGACTGTTAAACTGAGTTACAGGTAAGTAAAATGTATTATCATTATTTAGAGAAGCATAAAAATAACTTGATAAGCCTAAGACATTAACAGTTGGATAAGATGAAAATAAGACCCAGAGTGTGGCACATACCTAGAATTATAAAATTACAACAGGCTTTTTAGATACGATAATGCACTAAAGAGAGAATTTCCAGATGACTTGAAGCTTTTTGCCTTACTTTTTCCCTGTTTGTACAATAACATTATTTGCGTAATGTGTGTGATGTTTTCCTGCTGCCACGTGGGCAGTCACACGTTTAAATAACATTTTCCAAAACCCTTCACTGGGCAGTTACTGTACAGGTCTAAAGTGCCACTGCTGTTAGCTACCTACGTTTTCCTTCTGCTAGCATTTTCACTGAGAAATGTGCCGAAAACATCCTGAAAGGTCAGAGATTCTGCAATATGACCTTGATACAGCAGCTCACTTTGATTTAATTATCCTTTGCTGATGTTATGGAAGTCAATAGGACTTATTCATTTTCCTGTATTAAGTACAAGTTAAGTGTTTTGATGGATGGGAATGCTTTTAAAAGTGTATTTTAAGTTCCACACCTGCCTAAGTGCTTTGCTGAATTGAAGCCTTGGCAACTTACTGTTTTGATTGTCATCATCTATGTGATGGAACTTGGAAAGTTAACTAGATATTCTTTAGCAGGTGGGTGATATCAGCTGCTTATTCTCTTAAACTTCAGGTTTTTTACAAGCGTTTTAACCTCGAGCTCTTATCTTACTGAAGTAGCTGCTGCAGTTGGCAGAGATTGCATCTGCAAGAGGGACGTGACCTGAGCAATGAGGCATACAATGAGGATATAGGGAAATATTTGGACTAATAGATGATTTGTGATATGAAAAGGTTTGAGATCTTGAATGCCGGGGCTTGTAGATGTAATTGCTTTGGGAATTATGTTCATACAGTCCCCACCATATGTGAAATGTTCAGGTAACACCCTTGTCACATTTTATCTGTTACCTAGGCTTAAGCATCTTCGGATGATGTCTTTGTGTCAGGCCACACTTAATCGGGACTCAGCACTTTAGTTTGGAGTCCCAAAGTGCTTTTGGAGTAGATAAAAAGAAAAATAGATTGTCATTCTCTATGAAGACCAATATTTTAACTGTTACATTTTCTATCTGTTCACAAGTGCCTTCAAGGTAAAACATGCTGGAAGTGTCCTGTCAAAATTTCATGAAAAAAATACATTGCTGTACAACTAGGAAGAATGTGTCCCTTGTAAACTGCGTGTAGCCCCTGAGCAGAAATCAGCCCCTCTCAGCCAATTCCCTACAGTTTTTATACTGGGCATGACACACTCTGGGAGAGCTTTTGGCCAGTTCAGATCAGCTGCTATGGCCATGGTCTCTCTTGGCTTCTTGTGCTCTTCCTTGCTCGCAGAGCACAGGAAACAAAAAAGTCCTTGACTTGGGCCAAGCACTGCTCAGCAAAGCCAACACATCAGCGTGTAATCAACATTATTCTCCTGCTAAATCCAAAACACACCTACAGCTGCTGTACCAGTTACTAGAAAGAAAATTACCTTTATCTCAGCAGAAACCAGGACAATCTGGTCTAATAGAGTACAGCCATGCTTTAATAAAAAAAATATTACATTAGATCCCATCGAGATCAAGCAGTCACCTTGAAGGACTTTATTCCAAAAAGCGTGGTTCTCTGTTTTATAAAAAATATCATTGAGCAACATCCACAACTGCATGGCTTATAGGGGCACTTAAGAACAAATACAACTTTAGCTGCTTTAAGATTGTTTAAATGAGTGATCTAGTTAATTAATGTGATACCTGAACACACATGGTAGTCTTGTGTGCAATAATGACCACTGTGCAAGTCTTGACTTTTTGTACAAAGGACTTGTCTGCTGTGATTACTGGGAGCATGTAGCCACAGGGATGGTCATACTGGAAAACCAACCTTATCAAATGCTTTGAAATTCTTCCAGAGGCCAGCCATGCATACATATTTCCAGGCTCCCATTCTTTGCCTCACATCCTTCTTCTCTTTAGGGTTTTTGCTACTATTTCAAAGGGCAAGAGTTTGGCATCTGCCACTTCTGTGGCACCCTTTTGTCAAGGCCAACAAGAGAACCATTCCTCAACAGAGATTAAAGACCTTGTTTTGGAGGAAAGCAAAGTTTGATGTAGGGGTTTGTGGTGTGCTTGGAAACCAGGACCATGTCAGATTTCTGTTGTCTTTGTGATGAAGGGAGGATGTGAATGGTGACCGTTGTCTGTATTGAATACATAATAAATAATATGGATCATGGGAAACTATTTTAATCAAAGTGGGGAGAAATTTCAGCTTCAAAAGGTAATGTAGAAAAAACTCTGGTTTTATCCACTCTACCTAGTAATGTAATATGATAAAGTACCAAGGATCTCATTCTTAATACAAATGCAGAGAATTCAATTTACTTCAAAGAACAACCTTAATAACATCCTTGGAAGGCCTGACTTGCTTTCAAATTTTCTCGTATGAATGACGATGTCGTTTAGGGATGTCATCTCTAATAAGTTTATTCTAAGTTGGGAATCTTAAACAGACAAAAAAAAATTAAAATCCCCCCATCCAGCTTCACCATGTGGGATCTAATAGACCTGTGCAAGTGCACACAGTGGTTCAGCCCACTGAATTGCATCCCATGTAACCCAGTCTCCTCTTGAAGACAAAATATTGTCCTTCCAGCTTTTTAGAGTTATCTTTTGCATATTGAATCAGAGTCCTGTTTTTAAGAGCTTAGAAAGAACTTGGGTCAGGTTAAGTGTAATGATTTTTGCCTCAGCAGTTTTCTCATTAAATTCTTGTGGGAAACAACTGCAAGGTTATTCAGTGAAACAGGCACAAAATATACCTACCCGACTATCTCTGTGTTTTTATATTCAGTCATGAAGACTGATGAATCAGAACCAGTTGCTGTGGCAAAATCCAAATGTAGATATGTGCTGTCCTTGCTAGTACGAGAAAAATACAGTATAACATTGGCCTAAAGGCTCCAGCTGTGATTCTTTTGTAACTTGGAGTGCATTAAAAAACAAAAGCTTCAGTCAGCAAGATGAGTTAATTTTTTACAACCTTTATAAACTGTTTTAGACTGGAACTTGGGAACATCTCTTAAAGTTTAAATGTTTAAATCTTTTTGGCTCAGGATTGCTAAGCATCTTGAGGATTCCTTTGTTTCAGGAGAAAACTCCAAAATCTATAAAGAAATTCTGTTTGTGACAATTATTGTCAAAGGAATGATTAACTAATGTGGAATTCCAAGGTTTTCAATGGGTCCCATCACTACCATACTGACCTAATAGAGGGGAGCTTATTTCTCTGAATGTAGGGCTTCTCAGGTTGTGTGCTTGGTCACCAGTTGCTGATCCTACGCTTAAAAGCACTTGGAGGAACAAATTGACTTGTCACCAGTCGTCACTTTGTCCTGCCACAGCTGCTGCCTTGGCCAAAGAAATTGAAGAGAAGGACAAACCTCTCTTCTGTGGAAGTGCAGAAGTGTAAAACACTGGGCTGCTTTGAGAAATTGCGCTGGAACTGAAGTCGTAGCACATCAAATGACACAGGTGAGAGACAGTAGCTGAGACTTCAGGTGGGCTTCTTGGCTGTCGCAGCTCAGCTCCGTTCGAGTGCTTTATGGCCAAAGCTGGCTCTGTGCGTATCTGCGTTTCCATAGCTGTAGCGGAGGATGGAGCGAGTCTCTGACGACAGTACCTCTGGAACAGCTTGCTGTATGTCAGTGGAGCTAGTGTTCTGTGTATAAAAAGCTGTTTGCTCCTTGGTGTGTGAGTTCATTAGTTTTTGAACTAAGATATTTACATTTTGTTTTCCTAATTAATGCTCAGAATGAGTAAAGCAACATGGCAGAAGTAGAATAGTGGTAAATTAGGTAACAAGTATCTTATGTTGTCTTTGTTTAAGGGATAAGTTCAGCTAAAGATTCACTGTCCAGAGTTGGATGCTGACACTGCAAACCCTCAAGTGCTTTTTGTGCTTTTTGTACTTTTTGTGTTTTGTAATTTGAAACAAAATCTTTAATCAACAGATTTAAGCGGGAAAAGTAACTGTGATATGGAGAAGGTGCCTTTTCCTTATCTGACTAGAATCTGAGACACAGATGAGCATATTAAAATTTAATATATTTTCTCCCAACTACATCAGCCTAATGTAAGATATTGTCCCACCTGTAAACCTTGCCTTGCCTTGTTCTCTACACTGAGCATTGAAATGGGCTGACTTACATAGAAATGTTTCTTTTCTTGCCATGTCAAGCTAAATGAGATGGATTCACCTTGTCTTTATGGTGGCTAGAATGATGAGCAGCTATCCTGGCTTGTAATTGAGATCACAGGCAAATAGTTTAGGATTAGTTTTAACTTAGCTGTATTAACTTGCTGGTGTCTAAGGCTGACATTTTCCTCTCATTTGGTGCAAAGTCAAGAAATGTGTGTGTTTAATCAACTGCTGGAAAGTGTGGTGGTTACAATACCGACTTCAAAGTAAATTTAATTTTTCTTTTTTGGTACTCTGAGATTCCTTCGTTTTGTGTTGGAGTTTTGGGGTTTTTTTGCAGGATGTAAATAGTAGCCCATGGTTGCTGTTTAATTAATTCATTTGTGGTTTGTAACTTGATAGCCTCATTTTATCTCACACCAAATCAATCCTATTTCAGACTGAAGGCAGAAAAGGACAGCAAGGTTTTGCACAGCACTAGCAACAAACGATTGTGCATCTTTTTGTGAAAGTAAGACTGGTTAGGGAAGTTTCTTCTGCTTTTAATTTACATACAAGAAGTATCTCTAGATATAATTGACCCAACCAGACATGACTGCTGCTTGTAGTGTCCTTTAGAACACTGAAGAGTAACTAGAAACGTACGGCCGCATCATTTTGTGCAGAAATCTGTACCTTCTGCACGCTGCTGAACAATACAAAATGTGTTATTGATCATATACATGATTAGATGGAGGTTAGTGGAGGGGATACCCTCTGTAAATTTCCTTTGATCCTGCTAAATGTTGTTACCAGTGTGCTACAGAAATAAGTGAGTGTAATGATTTTAGAGTGGTGTTATTGTTGGTTATATCAAAGATGAAACACTGCCTGTGTTCCCTTAGCAGACTTTACAGTAGTGCCACCATGAAAGATCTGAAGATCATTATTTACTGGAAATAAAAGAACAAGGCAGAAATCGATTACTACGACACTAGATTTATGTCTCCATTGCACTCTATATACATCTCCTATTTGTTCTAACTTCATGGAAGGATATTTAATACATAATGGAAAGAGGCTTTTGCTTTTGATTTATTTTTTGTTTATTATTTTTGGCATTCCTTGGAGAAATTCTGGAAATCAATACTTGGATGTGAGTGTGCCTGGATGCAGGTAGTGGGAGGCAGTGGCAATTGATGTATCTGTGTGTTTTTGTGCTGACGTACATCTGGCACACTCAGGACTCTGTTGTCGCAGTACAATGTGCTCAGCCTAAGTGGGCAGAAAGTCATATTTCTTCCATCATCTGTTTACATGAAATGATCCAAGAGGAATAGATAAATTTGGGTAGTTAAGTTCAAGCTAGGAAATCTGTCCCACTGAAGCGTTGAGTTGCAAGTGTACATATTTGCAGCATGAAGATGAGAGATGAAGACAGATGATGGAAAGCATGAGCACAGACTGACTTAAAATGAGGCAGGGGATGGTGGAGGATGCCAAGTGCTCAGAAATTTCAAGCAAAGTTACAGATTGCTTGAAAATGGACATGGCTTTTCTTTCTGTCTTTTTGTCTGATAGGTGGCACTTAGTTGACTTTTCCCTTGCCCTAATTCCAGCCGAGCATCTTAGATATTACAGTTTCTGCAGTCATGTGGTAAGGGAAAATGCAAAACACTCCTCTTCTTAAGATAAAATAGTGGGATTTGTTTTAAAAATCTTGAAGCTGGTCACATGCTGCAGCAGGATTAGAGCTTAGAGAAGTTTGCAAGCAAGGTCAGTTGGTTGTCCCACAAATACCTTTTGGTAAGATAACACGTAAACAGTGGAGGAACTAAAAATAGGATCAATTAGCTGGCCACTTGGTGCAGGGAAAGGAACAGATCAAAGGCAGGTATGCAAGACGTCACAACACAGAGAGCCACACAAAATACCCAAGAAACAGCACAACGTTACCTCAGATCCCCTGCCACCAAAGCTGTGCTCTCACAGGATATAAAATATGAACTTTTCCACAAAAACAACCCCCTTTCCCAAGCAAGCATTGTGCTTTGGAAGCTTGTTGCTACTCTTTTTTGACTCCTAACATCTCATTTGTAGAAGGGCTTATTAAAGCTTCACTCAGCTGTGGACAGTCTGCATAAACCATGATCTTTGATAGTGTTCAAAACCCTTGTGGGAGCAGTTGCTTCCTTCCTGCATGGAAGGTTTCAGTGTTGTGTACCTGGAAAACCAGTGACTGAACCAGTCATTGAGGTGTGGCAAGACCAAATCTGGTAATTATCTCATACCTGCTCCCAGTGTGGCAGGCAGGATGGAAGGAAAGGAAAGCTTTTTTGATGCCTTCCCCCTCCCCCAGTTTAGAGAAGTAATTTGAGTATTGTTGGTTCACATTACAATAAGTTTAATCTGTGGGTCACTTGTGACCATCCATGTGATCGTGAATGGTTGGTCGTGTGATACAGCACTAGGCTTCACCCAGGAAAATACCTGTTTTTTTTTAATTCAGGGGCAATTTGGAAACCCTTTACTTGCATGGCTTTGTAAAACATTAAAATGCTTCCCCTTGTGCACAGATTAGTTTGTGACAAGGGGAAAACCACTCATGCTGTTTCCCAGGCTGAAATGTTTATTCCTTTTGTTCCCTGTTGGTTTTCAGTC
Source organism: Cnemophilus loriae (assembly GCA_013397755.1). Taxonomy (NCBI): domain Eukaryota; kingdom Metazoa; phylum Chordata; class Aves; order Passeriformes; family Corvidae; genus Cnemophilus; species Cnemophilus loriae. Next base: position 392,513 of record VZTF01000081.1, read on the forward strand.
ATGATCATGAGCAGCAGATGGCCAACTGCGATAGTCTGGGGTTTTTCCTGTTCAGCACTGACCAGCGCTAGGTCAGTGGATATCATCTATGGTTATGCAGTTTTGAAAGCACCTCTGCCTTGCTAAAGCATCTCTCAATAACAGTTTCCAGCCGATGTATATAGCTTTATGGAAAAGAGCCAGCATCAGCTGAAGTCTAACACTGCATCTCCACCAGGGCTTCCTGGAGCAGAGCGATCAATATCCTCAGTTAAGTTTATAAGGATGCTGTGAAACCCTCTAAATGCAGTGGCATTCTCTTCAACCTTTCTTGTAGCCCATCAATTACAGACTAAAAGGTCAGTCTTACTGTAGGAAAAGTCCATCTTCAGTAAAGATTTTTTTCTTACTTTTTCTGCTAGGGGGTGGGTGGGGATGTTTGTTTTGGCAGGATCTGTTCCTTTATAACAAAGCCAGCCAAAAGAGCTAGAGGATGGCCCTTCTCTGTGCATGTCTTGCTATTTTATTTCTGAATCCTCTCTGGTAAATCAGGGGTATTTTGTACCTCCAAAGGTACAAAAGGTACTTGGCTCCAAGTAGTGAAACAGCCAGTGGTGATGCACAATCTGTACTGAGCTGGCAGGGAATAAATGGAACTCCAGAAATAAGCACCACATTACATTGTTAACGATTTCCTGCTTTGCTGTCATTCCTTCTAAAATAATTCCAGTTTTCCATGAAGAACTCCATGAGGTTAGAAAACAACTGCAAAGGGACTTCCTGTCTTGTACATGCCTTAATTCTGTCTTTGCTCTGAGTAAGTATGTAAAGCTTTTCACATATTTGGTTGTCTGAATCCAGGCAAAGAAACAGTCCTGATGTCCGTGGCTGGATATTTCTCTACCCAAAACTTACCTAGGCAAGAGGCTTCACCAGTATTATGCGTCTCAGCCTCTTTTGAGCAGAGCTTTTGGAAACTTGTTTCATTAATGGTCAGTTATTTTAAAAATTGTCAGCATTAGCATAGTTCCATTCACCCTGGTGCTCTGGCTAAAAGTAGAAGGAGTTTGTCCATTGCTGAGCTGTTCTGAATGCAGCTCTCTAATGTTTTATGGAAAAACTGTCACCAAATGCACATGCCTTCATGTATATTCATAAATTACTTGAGAAGTTCAGCATATAACAAAGGGGATGGAATGAGAGGAGGAAATACAAAGTAAAAATCTTGAAAAATACAATGGAAATAAGTAAACACCTTTTAAAAAAAATGTGAGTAATTCAAAGCTATCATCCTCTTTAAAATGGCAATTTCTAACCCTGAATTCTGAGTGAAAGCCTTTTTGCCAGAGTCAAATCTCACCACGGGGGAAAACTGTATGAATCCTTCATGCTAGGCTGGATGTGAGTGCAGAAGTAATGTTCCTTCCATTTTTTCCCCCTGTGAACTGAATGGTTTTGTCCCGTAAAACAGCTTTTAGGACTGTGACAATTTACTTTCCCATACCTGGAGTGTTCTGAGCACTGTCTTCCACATAATGCTCAGGGTAGTTGTCAAGTAGCAGCATAACCAAAGAGAAGGGCAAGGTGGATCAAGTGGATGTTTCCATCTTCTCTTTTTTTTGAGGCTGTGTCCTTGGAGTCAGCAGCTGCCAGTGGGTTGCTGGTGTTGGACTGCAGAGAGGATTTTATCTGGATAGCTTAAAAAGACATGGGAAATGCTCTGTAGGAAGGGATTTATGTAAACAGCAAGTATGTTGATGGTAATTTGGTATGAGATCTTGCTGTGTGTTAGGTTAAGTGGAAGCTGCTGTTTGTTAATGACTTGCCAGCCTCGTGATTCCACAAATGGATTTATTACGACGTACTACTCTGAGGACAACTGCCCCATTAGCTTTGCTTCACAGTGCCTCTACTTGGGGAAACCTGGCATCAAACACAATGCCAAAAGCAATCGGAGCTATTCCCAGAGCAGGCAAGTCTCCTGTGCCTGTGCCTCCACGAAAACCTGCTGCAGCACAGCTGGACCTGTGCCCTTTGTGCTGGTGCTGTGACAGCAGCCTTCCTCTCTCACGTAGTTTTTCAGAACTAAACCACAGGCAATTGGATTTCAGACAACCCCAGACTTGAGATGTCTCTAAGGACCAGATTTTAGCAATTCATTAGCACCTCGTTAGGGGAGGTTGGTATGGGACTAGGAGGTGTTGGAGAGGGTATTGGCCAAAGCCGCTGATGGGAACAGAAAGGCTGTGGAGAAGCTCTGATTTTCCCTCAGAGGGATCTCAGTGCTCCTCCAGCTCTCTCGCTGCACCCATCACTGTGGCCAACTCTCTACCCTCTCTGGGTCCTTATGCTCCAGAAAATAAGCACATTTGTAATGCAACTGTTCTGCCTTGCCTGACAGTGATTATGGGTACTTTCTGACTCGTTCTGGAATGAGAGCTGGAAACACATCATATAACTGGGTCAAAGAAAAACAGGCAGACTCTTGCTGTGCCCCATCAACCAGCTATGGGGTTACCACACAACTTTAAGAGGGAAGGGTGCAGAAGCCCCTCCAGAAGGGTGTTTGTTTTCATTTTCTTTAGTTAAAGGCAGACTTCAGTTCTAGAGAAGCCTCAAATTCTTTTTCTTTGATTTTACCAGTTTCAGAGCAAGCCATAAAATATTTCAGCTCTATTAGTTTAGACGTGACTGTAAGCAAGTGAAAATGTAGGATTAAAATAAAAATAATTAATTGTAACCATCAAGTTCATCACAAAGAAGTACAGTAGATTGTGCTGCTACGTCTCAAGTGGTCTGTGTGTATATATATGTAAAAATAAATATGCATGTGAACACATTTTTCACATCTACACTCTCAACTTTGCACCCAGAGCAGATCAGCAAGTTAAATTCCATTGCAGAAGGGAATACATACTGTCTCTGGATCATCCTCTGTGTTATTAGCCTGGCACAGTTCCAGCTTGGATTACTTTTGTCCTGGTTTTTTTCTGTGAGGAGGGGAAGGACAAACCCTTCTCTCGGAAGTACTGCCAGTCACATAAGTGGTGGCACAGACCTTATGCAGCACATGACAAGTGGTAGGCTCTTAAATGGTAAAAGCTGGGAGGCTGTAAGGAGTCACCACACAGATTAATGAACTTTTGTATGGATGTGTTCAGAAAATCACTACGTGGAACCCTACTTGGCTGGACATCCTTTGCTCCAAAGAGCAACTGAGGTACCATTTTTCCCCAGTAGCTCTGGCAAGCGGAAGAAACCACCACAAGTGCAGCCCCTTAATCCTATCACTGCATAAAGACAGCAGGATTTGATCAAGAACAGTTTGTTGAGGAAGTATTTCTGACCCGAAAGCACAATGTAAATGATGGTAACTCTTCTCTGGCTCCCTCTGCTTGCAGGCTTCCCGTTCAGGACAGAGTGTCTGTGACGCCACGGTCATAATTCAAAGCGTTTTCTAAATAAATTATAAATAAAGCCAGTGAAGAGTTAAATGCAGCATATATTACATTTCAGTGATGAAGACTCTGATTAATATAATGAAAAGCCTGGTTTAATTGCATTACCTTCCATTAGCTCCCATCCTCCTTTTTTTAATAATTGTTTCTAAGGCTCTGTGTACTTCATCCCTGCTGGGACTTTCATCCCACATTTATTCAAGTGAGACTTCTGCTTTCAAAACTGCACCTTTCATCAATCTCCTATTAATTAGCCAAATGCCACATCATATTATACATTGATGCATTCAGTCAAGCATGTGCCGTAATGAGAGGAGAGCCCACGGTCTGTCCAGGCTCCTCTCAGGAGCTGGTCATTGGTATTCCAGGATAAGTCAGCTTACTGTAATTTGAAATTGGTCTGCCGTCCCATTAGGAATCTGCCCGATCAATACCAAGTGAATTAGAGTTTCAGTGATCTGATTAACTCCCCATTATTTTCTACCCTGGCTGATTTAGAATGCATGATGAGACAATATTCCAGTTTCTTTGCTTTATCCCAGTTTAAATGAAATATAGACATCTGAGGAAGCAGTGGCTGTGCATTTGATTTGCCTGTGGTGTTATAAAGTCAAACACTGTGAGTGTCTGCCTCGCCTTGACAGCCGGGGACGAGGGCTGCCATGTCACACGGAGAGATGGCAGGAGGCCACGGGGAACAGGGGCATCTTTCCACACTGGTGCTCCTTTCTGGCTCATCCATTCTGTGCCTTGGTTGGGTAGACTTACCTAACTTAACGTAGGTTCACGCTGAGTTGGTAGGCGGCTGCACCATTTGTGGTCCTACACAAGTATTGGTCTGTAAGCCAAGACTGAGGTGGAAAACTCTCTGAACAGAAGATGTGCAGTGGAAACGTGAGATTTGCTCTAATTCATGGGATCTCTGCCATCGTGAAAGAGGGAAGTTAGGAAATCTCATCATGTTATGTTAGGTCACAAGTACTTCACCTTCAGGGCATGGATGATTATTTTGTGTTGGCAGCTTGTGGATGCAATCCCTAAATGGAGTTTCCAGTTGCAGTTTTATTGCAAATATATAACAATGTGAAACAGGACCAGAAAAAAAGGCCTACTTTTGTGAGTCCAGAAGGTAGATTTTAAATAGAAAACTTGCTGGCTTTGGTTCATTTGCTAATCTTGAAAAGACACTAATAGCTCCCACTTATCAGCTCTTTTTTTTTTTTATTCTTGCATTTCCAAGGTAAAAAGGCTTAGAGTTTTTACTGCCAATTTTCTTGGCAGTGCATGTTAATATTGGCCTATGGAAACAGGAAAAAAACAATCCTGGTGTGCTGCAAAGAGCTGTATAACCTGATAACTCTAAACTCTGTCTCAGTGTTCACTGCTCACTGGCTGTGGAAAAGAAGGAAGATAGAAAAGATTGCTTGTGTAATAGTTGGAGGTGTTTCAGCAAGGTATTCTTACCTAAAGAAGTTGCCCCTAAAAAATCAGGCCTTGCCACCTACACACACAAAAGACAAAAAGGAAAAGGTTTCTCATCATGCTTAGATACTCAAAGAGAGGATTTGGACCCAAAGCTGTCTTTTAAAATGTAGTCTTAACGTGCCAGTAGACCAGAATTAAAAAATACTTTAAAAAATTAGAAAATTATTTGGAGAATGCTGCAGATGCATTTATTTTAGGAGACAAAATCTTGTTTGTATTCTCCTTCAAGGTGCTCATAGCGTCCTAGCCCCTTAAATGCATTTCAGGGCATCCAGTAATGAGCAGGGCTGCACATTTGTGTGCCAATAGGCAGAAACCAGGTCATAATCTGCTTAATATGTGCCGTGTATATTAATATTAATTTCTCTCTTTTACAAATTAATATAGATTTGCTGAGTAGTACATGTATAATGCATAAATACATACATAAAAGTTTAATGTGGACATACTCTCATACCTTCCACAAGTGTACATTTGTATAATTTTATCCATGTGTTTCTTCATTGCTGCTTCATGGACAGTTTGCAGGCTGTGGTTTTTTGGGGGTGTCCTGGTTTGGGGGAATTGTGTTTGTTTGGAGTTTGTTCGTTTGTTTTGTTTGGGTCCTTTTTTTGGTTGGGGCTTTTTGTGTATGTGCATGGGGTTTCTTTCTTTGAGAAAAGAAAATATAAGAGAGGAGACTTGCAAGGGGCAAGACCTTGAGTAATCCGTGGGCAGTGAAACTGAAAACTCTGACTCCCGAAGTTAAGGCTCTTCAGAGGTCCTGGGGCAGGATGTCACCGATGGGATGGCAAAGCTCTGTATGTAGCCCACTAGAGGGTGACAAAGCCTAATGCTAGGGACATGGAGGTGACACTGGGGGTCCAGAGCCCTTGGCATCCTCCTTGCCTGCTTGAGCTGCACTCCCTGGTCCACCCGCCAGGCTTAAAAGGTCCATTCTTAATGCCATGAACCATCCCTGCCTGAGAAAGGTGAGCTGAGCCTTAGGTTCATGGGTAACAGCCACCTCAGGAATCTCCTCAGAGCATTGTGAAATGGAAGAAACAATTGAAAAATAATGGGAAAAAATATTAGAGCAGATGCAGGACAGCTGACCCGATCCCCAGTACTATACACAAGGGGTGAAAACAATGCATTACAGGGTCAGTTTTACCAGCAAATAAGACAAGGAGCTGCACAGAGATGGCCACAAGCTAACTTTGTGAGCCAATGGCCAACTGGTCTATTCCAAACCCACTGGAGCTGGTGGGAAGGTGGTCTTCTGACTTGGCTGGGCTTCCAGTTGTGATCACAGCAGAAAGGTACATTGTGGTGTGTTCCACCAAACACAGCTCACCCTTGGGCTGGAAAGAGAGCATCATTTCTTGGGTTTGTGGGGTTTAGGTTCATGAAGATAGAAACAATACATTTCCAACAGAAATATTGTGAGCTTTGGACTGTGTGTAACTTAACATTTGAGTACTATGGACTGGCTCAGTATTTGTCAGGGATTGAGGGGAGAAAACAGGAAGGGGAGAAGAAGGAGTGTTGGTAAGCATTCATGTAAAATGTTGTGCTAAATTAACAAAAAAAAATTTAGACGTGTTGCAGTAGCATTAAAAAAAGGCTAATCATCTTTGAAATTGTGCAAACTGTGGAATCGTAAATAAAAAATCTGTAGGATTTGAAAGAAGTTTGTGACAAATTTCAGATGTGATTTACCACTTCAATGTTTTATTATTATTTCTGAGAAACCCATATAGGACTCTATTAATTAAAACTCAGACTGACACTTTGGCTCCATAAGATTTAGGAATTAGTGTGATTTTATCTCATTAGTGCATTTATTGCAGTGTTCGTCCTTTTAATTAAGCATTAAGTCCCTCCAAGGTGAGTTTTATCATCCCATAATGCATCTGGGCTTTCACTACTTGTCTAAATACACATTAGGGGTTGACAGCCACTTTGGAGAAACCTTAATTGTGTTATCACTGAAGTTTGAGTCTTTTGTTTGTCTGGGTTTGGGTGATAGGTTTGAATTTCTTTAGGGGCCTGCTGCAAGGAAACACTGTGATGCAGGAAACACTGTGATGTCAACTGTGTCTGTGTGGGTAGGAAGGCTGAATCCAAAGGGCTTGAGAAGGACCTGAGCCAGTGCCCAAAGAGGTTCCCACTGGTCCTGGTGGCCTTTGGAAAAGGATCCAGGATGTGGTGCTGAGCACACAGCAAAGATTGTTGACATACTTCACATCACACTTGAGCTTTCCAGCCAAGAGCTGAGGCTGGTGGTGGACTCCATCTCACGTGGCCAGCTAAGCTGGAAAGGGGCTACTGCTCCTGGACATAAGGCTCAGATCTCCTGGGATCTTCAGGCCTCTGCTTCCTACGTAAAATACAGAGGGATTGAGCCCAGGCTTCTGTGGTGCCAGTCGGTCACCACTTTAATGGAAATGAGGGGGTGTCTTGTATGCATACACACATGCCATACATACACACCTGTGTGTATATAGGTGTATGTGTATATATTAAAAATCAGGCCTTTTTTGCCCCAAAAGGATTTACAGCACTTGAAGAATACTGGGTGAGCATGCAAAGAAGTGATATGCAGTGACCAGAGAGAAGATTTCTATAGCGAAATTATCCCTACAGACAAGCTCAGCTGTGGATACATTTCTGTTTGAATAGTTGTTTGTGCAGTATGGGTATGTGTATATCTCTTGCAGGAGCAGAGATGATCTCGTCAGGCTACTTCAATAAACCATTTTGCTGTCACCAGATGGCAATGTAATGATATTTTGCCATTATTTTACATTGATATGTCACTGTCAAATTGTGCTACTTGGTGTTTCCCTATGAGCCCTGACTAAAACAGTTAAGTTTTTAAATAAAAAAAATCCAAATATTTTCTCTTTCCATTTTATTTTGTTGCTAACTTCTTTACTTAAAAGAAGAACTTTATGCATTTAAAGGAGTGCAGGAATTAAGAAATAAATTTTCTGCACATGTCTGCCTCCCAGGTCAAATAGAGAAACCTCGTGATTTATTGTTATGGCTGTAATTGCTACTAGCATTATTACGTGAAATTTTTTTGTTAAGTGTATCGTGACTGTAAAATCTAGGAGCTGGGCAGCAAGACAGACTTTTTTCAGTAAACTGAAAAGGCTGAAAAAGAGAAGATTGGTGATACAAGTCAGACTAAACACCCAGAAATTAGGCAAAATTATTGCTATTTGCCTGAGCCGTCTTACTTCTGAGTTAGTGGGAATTGTGTAAAATTTAATAAAATTAAAATTGGGGAGCTCAGGTAACATCTAAAAAATTTCAGCAAAAAGACTTCTAGGCTCCTTAACTATTATTATGAAGCTGGGATATTCTCGTGTTTTTCAATCTAAAATAGAAAAAGAGAATAATTTTTATTTTTCTCAATGCTTGTACAAAGCATACCATTATAATAACCAACACGTGGTTCCTGGACTGATCCTGGCACTTTGAGACAATCTAGTCAGAAAATCTGATGCTTTTCTATGCAGGTGTAAATCAAAATATGTTCTCCTGAAGTAAGTTCGAATTGTGTTTGCATGAAAGTGCCCTGAGGAGCAACTGAGTCACATACAGCTGTGCTCATTAAGCAATATGGGGCATTTGTGATTTAGTGCTGCCTAATTCATTTACCTAAATTTCAGTTTTCTCCTCTGTAGGCAATCCTAGTGCTGTCCCCTAGGAGAGTGATAAGATTACTCTGTACGATTGCAGTGAGGCTGTAGTTAGAGGCCCAGGTGTAGGGACTTGCCCCCTCCTACATATAGAGATTATCAGTTCTGAATATTATTTGAGGAAAAGTTAACTCGCCCTGCTTCAGTAATGAAAAGTCACCTATTTTTCCAACAAATTACAAGAAAAGGTTTTTTATTGCATGAGAAATCCAGCCTAGCACTCTGCACAGGTGCAGGAATCACCTTTTGATCCCAAACACGGATGCTCAAGTTTGTAAATTTAACGAGAAAGATAAAAACCCCTATGGCAGTGCTTATACCAGAAGCAATAAACTCTGATTAGATCTCACTCTTTTTGTATCAGAGTCTCTTTGGCTTGCACAGAGGTGAGAGCTCTGGATGAGATAATTGCTTCAGACAAATGCTAGAGCATATGAAGTTTAAAGACCCATTCAGATCTCACATTGTTTAGGAAATTAAAATAATTAAGTTTTCTGTCACTGTCCCCTGTCCGTTTTAACTGTCGTGCCATCATCATTCGTTCCTGCATAACTGAGGCTGTATCCATGCTCCTGTTTCATGGTCTGGGAGTCTGCATGTGATGAATATCTCTATCAGCTTATCTTTATTAACCTATAAAACAGTGAAGAGTCCTAACCAAGCTATCAGGTACCATCAAAACATCAGTGATGCTTTTGGTATTTGTGTCTTATTGTTGGCACTTACAACTGAGGAAAATGAATATTTAAGAAGTGCAACATCATGCTTGTCATGCATTTCTCTTAGCACAAGCAATTAAAGAAGGGGAAAGATTAGGGTGAAAGGCAGGGGGGACCTGTTGTGTTTCCCCAGGCAGACTTCATGGGCTTTAACTGGTACTAAAATGCAAGCTGGAATTGTGCAAACACAACTGACGACTAACTGAACCTCAAAACTGAGATCTGAGTCAGCAACTTTGACCAAGTCACCTTCATGGGTGAAAGAACACCTGTAGGGATTGCACATTGTCTTCTCAGTAATAAGTTCCTTGATATGAGTTAGGTTGAAAGAAACAGAGGTTAGAAAGTCTGTAGCTTTTTTTTTTCAAAGCCAGGGAAATGTTCTGTATTCAGTTTTAAATTTGAAAGACTTATGATAAGTTATAAATACTTTTGCAGTGAATATTCTCAAACTTCGTTTGTGGTTTGGACAAAAAATTTCTCCTGCTTGCCTTTTCTCAGTATGCCTATTATGTGAAGTTGATGAATTTGCAGAGATAAAACAATTCACCAATATTCTGTGCTATGCAAAGAAAAAAAAAATTAGTCAGCAGGTGTGTGGAATCCCTTGAGTCCTGGACTTATGTATTGGAAAGTCACTCCCTGGGTGAAAGACACCTCATGCTGAGCTGAGGTGCTTGAAGCTTTGGGTGTTCCTGCACTGCATGTTTCCAGGCCTTTATTCCCACTGTAGCTGGGCAGCTGCTTATCACAGAAGTGCAATTTCTCTACTTCGCTTGAGCAATGTCAAAATATTACACCTGCTGCCTGTGCTGCCTTTGACAAAGCCCAGGACACTTCTGGTTTCTGGGCTGCAGGTGCACATTGCTGGGTCATGTTGAACTTCTCATCCACCAACACTCCCAGTCCTTCTCCTCAGGGCTGCTCTCAATCCCTTCGTTGCCCAGCCTGTACTTGTGCCTGGGATTGCCCTGACCCGGGTGCAGGACCTCGCACTTGGCCTTGTTGAACTTCAAGTGGAAAATTTCCTCAACTACAGTGCTTGAAGCAGCAGAAGCCTCAGGTATGTTACAGTGGGATGTATGAGGGAGGATTGTCCCCTCACGGCTTTTGGAGAGGTCTATCTGCAGCAGCAAGGATGGTGCCTTACACTGGAGCAGCTGTGTGCATACAATCTTTTTTGTAGACAGCATCAACTCGATAGAGAAAATAACTGCAAATAAAATCACAAACCAAGAAACACTTGCCTGAGAGGATAACATAAAGTGGGTCTGAAAGTCACCCGTAAATGACAGGATATTAAAGACAGTGGTAGGGAGGGGACAGGCTATTAATCCGTATGTCGGTGATGCCAAATGGGTCTTCTGCAGTTGAACATCTTCCAGCAGAGACATTCACCAGTCCAAGCATAGAGTTTGGCCTATCTTCCACCCTATTTTCTGATTTCTGGGAAACAGCAGCAAATATTTTGCAGGAAAGTGTAACTGGTGTAAACAAGATTGAACTGGAGCAGCTCAGGAAACACTGAGTGTGACAAATCCTCCCGTTCATGAGACAACCATGCTCTCTGTAAAGCTGTATAGAATTAGCTCATCCTGAACATCTTGGAGACTGTTTGTAGACAGAAGCTGTGGCGGAAGTTGGTTATTTTCTCATAAATTTGAGAGGAATGTTACCAGATTCTCAGGTCATGTCAATAGACTCGGGCTGCTTGGAGTCAAGAGTGCAACAACACAAGGAGTCAGATGGGAACCTGGACTGTCAGGTTGGAACCTGATCCCCGCTCTGTGTTTGCCTCTGGTTTAGGTCAGACCACGAGGGAAAGGTTTCACTCTTCCTCTGAAGACACAGAGTAGTGTTTGCCCTTCTAGAGAAAGTGGCTGCCAAACTTGCATTTGCAATTTTTGAATGAAGATGTATCAGAGGGTGGGAGGATGGGCTCCTACACAAACTGGGTTTTTATTGAATTTTTGTTTGCTCAGACTCCTGTTAGGTGGAGAGAGTGAAGCCCAGGTAAACCTGCTCATGCTGTCTGATGAGGCATGGTGAGCCAGGATGTGGTGTCACACTGCCCATCCTGGTGTTTCTTGTCTCCCAACAAACTGAGGGATCTGCTCCTGGGGCACACTGCAGTGTAGACACGTGCACAGCTGGGACTTGTGCTTCACTTCCCTCCCCTTCCTTCCAGGGACCATATAAAAAGATCCTTTGTAAAGCAAGTTTATAAATAATTTAATGGCAGATATAAAAAGCTTTTACTTTCTTTTTTTAAACTGGCCTCTTATTTTTGTAAATCTGTCTACATGAAAAACATTCCTAGCAAAGTTCACACAGAGAAGCCTTAAAGTTATTATTAGGCACATAAATTGACTGCTTTCTCATTTATATGCGGCAGATTTCTTTAATTTATTAATCCGATTTGCATAGAAAATTATGGCACTCATCACTGAGAAGTCTCATTTAGGAAAGGTTTTATAAAGCTGTAACTAATTAGAAATAGAAGAAAATATATAAATGTGTTTAATATTTTTTTACCTTTGAAATTTTTTTTTTTCTTTAGATGGAAAAAAAATATTTTAAAAAGGTACCTATTGCAAGAATCTGGAGCTTGTTTGAAAATTGCTTCACCAATACATATTTTCTCTTCTTATATTTAATTCAGGACAGAGGAAAAAGATTATTGAACTTAAGTTTTAAAGTTCACAAGGGCAAAAAAAATAGCTTAGAGGAAGTGTTCTGTGGTAATGTAGGAAGACACTTAATTAACTTGGGCTTCATTTAAAACCGTAGTGTAAATCTTTTCAAAATGAATCAAAGTCTCTGCTGAATTATATCTTAGCCAAGTTTTACAGTCAGGAGGCTCTTAAATCAGTAAGACCTGTCACTGTGAGAGCTGTGGTAGTGTTTTCACATTCTCTGCAAGCTCATCTGCTCTTGGACTTGAAAGTCTTTTCCCTGGGTCCATTTGCTCTAGCAACAGCTGGCTGTTTGAGGCAGCACATTAGCAGCTCACAATTAAACAATATTCCAGCTAATTTGAGCTCGGGCAGATGAAGAACATCAGTGACAGTGAGTTTTCTCCCTCCCACCCTCTGTTTGTTCAGTTTTAGAAAAACTTTATTTTACTTTAATTGGTCCTTGGAGAAAAGGTTGCTAGAATTCTCTCGTCATCGCGGTGTCCAGCTGAGAAATTGTTATCCCATCTTGCTGAGGCAAAAGGAGAGAGCGTTCAGCCCACACATGCTGCAGATGTGCAAGGGGGCAAACTAGGGGAAGCAATGACAATTAAAGAGCATATGGTCAAAAATAAATCTGTACAGTAGTGCCAGTCCATATTAATCACAAGATTAGAATAACAGCGTATCTGTACAAGTAGCATGCTAAATCTCCTATTACATTTACTAGCCTTCATATATCTGGATCTGCATGTTTATCAGGGTGTCTTATATGATATACTATATGAAGTGAGGGAGGATTTATAGTACGTTTTGTGTAAATGGGCCTGATAAAAACCAAAAAAAAAAGGGCTGGTAAAACATTAACATCTGGAAAGACGTATGTCACTGGAACAGCACACACCAAATAGGCGTGTGAATGTGTGAAAGAACAATGGAATTAAAGCTTCATCTTAGCAGAGCTGTAGTATGCCAGGCTTTTCACACATCTGGGTAAAAATGTAGTAAGTTTTCATCTCAAGTTTAGCACTATGAGAAGGCTTCGTGCCACAGCATTGTCATCATGTTGCTTTGAGATCTTGGGGGTTTGTCAGTAGAAATAACTTCATACTTGTAGAAGTACAAGTATGTACTTTCTACATTTATTGTAGAAATAACTTCATACTTTTTTTGAATGGGTCTGGTTTTCTCTGGACATGTGTTCCTTGGGGGGACTGAGGCAGAACTAAACCAGAGATTTTCAGTGTGCGTGAGTTGCATCAACTGAAACAACACTTTCAACAATTCTCCTTCTATTACTTGTGTTCTGCAAGAAGTGAGCAGGAAGGGGACTGATGACATTATCCTTAGCATGACTTTTGTAGCCTGATCTGTGCTAGATGTGCATGGTCTGGATCGGGAGCTGGTGCTCCACGTGCAAGTGTGAAATGTAAATTTTGGAAAGTTCTAACACTGTCTTAGAACTTAGGCTTTGAAAAACCCTTTTCAAAATGGCTGTTCTTCCATCACCCAAGATGGTGCAGATCTCTAAAAAGTCAATTATCTATTAAAAATTACACCAGCGTGACTCTCTACTGTAAAAATTAAGCACTTAAGTATCCATGATAAAATAAATGGGATTTTTCCTAGCAGCACTTCCATGAAGCTGTAAAATTGTTGTAACCTGGGTTTCCCAGAGGTAACATGAAAAGGGATAATTCCCCTTGTGGAAGGATGATGTCCCGTGGGAGGCAGGTGGGTAACAGGGATACTAGGTTAGGAGTAGCAGCCACACCAGGCAGAGTTCTGTGTGTTGCAGCTGTCACAGACTGTTGGGTGTTACTCAGCCTCATGTTTGAACCAAAGGAAAACCCTGCTCTAGAGAAGATCTTTTAGGCTACCAGAATTCCCCTGTGATTCTAGGGATTTTTTTTTTTTTGTAAAGGAAAAAAAGGTTTCCATTACTCCATTCCTTCAAAGGAAGGACCATCACAAGCCTCAGGCTAAGCCATAAAAGCAGATGCTCTGCATTAACTCTGAGACCTACTCTTGTATTCCTAGATAGATACCTGCCCTTAATACCTTGCTTCTCTTCACCTAGGTTGTACTTTTTGTCTTCATCACCTGCCCTGCAGAGTTCTGAGCAAGCCTCTGCATTTCTCATTTGCAGAAATAGTGTTATCTGGAAGGAAATATAATGAATACACAAAATATTATCAGAAATACAAGGCGTCCTTGTCGCTGGCAATAGTCGCACCCCATTTATAAGCTTGTCTCGGTGTGGCTGCACATGCCAGGGTTGGTTTGTGCAGGATAGGAACGGGGCTGCTTCAGAAACAGTCAGAATGCTGGTGAGGTGGCTGACGGAGACACACTTCATCCGACAGGAAAGATAATAGAATTGCTTTTTTAAAATCAGCTCCCAAAACAGAGAACTTTTTGACTTGATACTTCAATAGATACAGAATTGTTTATCAGCTTTGCAATTCACACAGTCTCACAAATTCTTCAGACAAGAAATACCACAACTGTTCCTCTGTCTGTGTTTGCTACTGCTCTGCTACTGATCTCCATGTTTTATCTCTATCCTTATTAAGTAGCTACAGTAAGAGAAGAAATGAAAATTTCCCCTGCTCAGTTGGGCACCTCAGGTTGTCTATGGTCTTATGCCAGAGTTCTGAGTAAAAAGCGGATGCAACTTTCCTTGAATGAAAGCTTTTTAAAGTTTTGCTGGTAAAAGCACTTGCAGAAAACTTTTCAGGTATTCTGACAGCCACTTCTCTTGAGTTGCATCAAAATGTTTCTGTAAAAATGATAACTGAGAATGAACATGCTGCATGCTTGAGGCTGTGTTGTGATGCTGACAGGTTTGAGTACATGCAGAATAACTTACATGGGCTGAGCTGCTCAAGCACTACTAAACTCCTCAAAATGGAAAGCAGTTATTGCACTGGAAAAAACCTCTTAGGTGGAAAGGAACTTTCTGCTGGTCAGCATCTCATTTTTCATGCCAAGTCTTCTGTTCTTTCCTGTTTCCTCCCCAGCACATGATATGTGTGCAGCAGCATTCCTAGATTTACTGTTTTGCATCTGAATGAGGAAGCAGCTGCTGATGCTGTGATGATGCATGCAATCTAAGGCTGCCAGCTTTTTATTCCAGTCTATGGGGGTTTTCTGTGGCTTCTACTGGGAAGCTTATTGGGCATGGTCAGAGTTTTAGGATGGGCTGGGGACACAGTTAAAATACAGTTAATGGGATATCTACATACTCAAGGACCTGCAAATGCTTAAAATGAACTAAGCAAGGTCCTGATGTGGGTAGGAGGGATTTTTTTTCTTTATGACTGACTTCATAGAAATGTTTCTGATGAGTTTCTTTTCTTGTGTATGATAGTTTCTGAACTGGTGTTTGTTTAAGGTTGTAGTGTTGTTACAGAGGCTACAGCCAAAGAGATGGCTTTGGTTTATGACTTGATTTTTGTGGCAGAATGCACAGATATTGGTCCTGATTAACAAAATATGATTTTGTTAATGAGCAGACTGTGAACAAAAACCTCATATTTCTTCCTTGCTTTGTGCTTTTCATACTTTTTTTGAGCGGAACATTGCTACTGAGTAAGTTCAATACAGCTTAGTTATGGTCCCTGTGCCTGTGTTGGGCACTCTGCCTTGTAGTTCCTCTCTCCAGGCTGAACTCCGCCACAGTAGGGATGGAACTCCCCCAAAAGTGTCTTTTCCTCAGTATTTGTGAAATGTAGGAGACTTCTTCAGTGGAGAGTTGAAGAGCTTAATCAGAGCTATGAAAAGGAGTTTGGGGCTTCATCTCCATTGGTCTGCCAAATGGAGTTTATTTGGGGTGAAGCCGAAAAAGGACTCTACATGCCGCAGGGAGTAACAGGATAAGAGAGAGATGCAAAAGTTCTGTGATTATTTTTAATAAATTACAAATATTTTTCTTTTACAAAAACAATTTGCACACAAATGTGAACAGAAGTTCATATTTAAATAGCTAAAAAGGTCGCTTGTAGCCAGAGCATTGATCCGTCTCTTGTTTCTCTAGACATAAGTGGAATAACCTCCAAGTTGCTGTATTTAGCTGGAATTCTGCATTCCTGTCTAAGCCTTAAGCAATATTCAGAGCTCTTTTAGTCTCACAGTCTCCTCTTCAGTACCTGTTTATTCACCTCAGCTGATGGTCTGCATTTCTTGTCAGTCTTTCTCATATCGAATGTAGCTCTTAAACTGTAGACACAGCAAGTGGGCTTGCTCTCCTCTCCCCAGCTTTCTCTGCAGAAGTGTCATTTGCTTTGTGTGAGAATTGAGTGTTTTTACTTAATACATCCCTATGTGAGAATAAAGGGATCTTTAAACCTGATGTGCCAGTACTGATGTTAGAGAAAAAGAATTTTCCTTTGCCTCTTGGGTTGTCTGAATTGATGGGTGGATGAGTATCTAAAATTTGCTTACTGTTGGTCAAAGGCGTCAGGCTAATGATTTTTTTTATCCACACACAAAACACAAAAACATGGATCATATGAGGCAACCTAAGAATTTTCTTCCTTCTCTGACAGTTGAGATCCCACTAAAATTAACGTGAGGGCACATCCTGTCTCAGTCTTAACCTGAAGAAATTGTTCTGTGGGTGAACAGCTCATTAACTTGCACGAACCCTGTGTTTCTCCCTCCACTGGCTCAAAATGCCTGCATTGCTGGTGCAGAGCCACATCCAAAGAACAGGACACATATTCATGGGACATCTTCCTTAGAAGTGAGGTGGAAATCTGTAATTTTTTATATTGGTGCTTTAAAATAAAAGGAATCTTATAAGTAATGGCACAAACAGCAGGAGCAGGAGGGCTAAACAGGTATCTTGACTTATAAGCTGCTGTTTCAAGATGAGAACATGTTTGCTCATGAGGTCAGATCCAGCATCAGTGCTCTGGCCACTCATACCTTCCAACTGACTCTGTTGTCAATAAAGAGTTAGAAACAACAAGACAGTTCTCTGCAATTGAAATGGACATTAGTGCAGAAGAATTCTGAGATGTATGAAAAGAATTGTAGCTTATTCTGAAGCAACTGCCCTTCACATTAAATGCTCCAGTCCTCCTGTGCAGCAAAGAAACTGTCAGCCTCACATGAGGCAGGACTCATGCTCTGTTTCATAAATCCATGCTTGATGTTGATCTTCTATTTAAATGCATTGCTGAAGTTGGTGGTGTTTGGATAAGACCAACAAAGAATTGTTGGTATAGAATAAAAATGGAGTGATGTTTCTTGTTGTACTGTTAGAAGTACTGTGTTGGTTCCAGTGATAACCGTGAAAAAAATCAATAAATGCTCTATAATAGGCCATATTAAAAGAAAAAACCCCACAAAGCCCAAACAGACCAAAACCAATTATAACTTTTTAAAAAGCCCCCACCAAAACATAAACCAACCTATGGCAGGGTTCATCAGTACCCATTTTCCAGAAGGATGAATTTGAAACACAGAAAAGGTCAGCAATCTGCCATCACCTTGTGAATCAGAACAACTCAACATGCAACCCAGAAGCCTGTCTTTGGGTTCTTTTACTTGAGGAGTAAGACAGCTTGCTCTGAAGGAAGGTGTCTGTCTTCCTGCTTGGAAGGAAATTAAATTAGCATGGCGGTATATGCTTTGTACATCTGCTGTCTAATATGCTTTGTGAAATGCAGACATCCAGAGCAAGGATGCAGATGCTTCACTACTTGCAGAAGTTAATGACAATTATCCCAGTCTTTGATGGCAAACGAAGTCGTGAGGCTCTCATTTCCACAATCCATCATGCCACCGGAGGCTTACTGCGGGATACTTCATGACGGGCTGGTGAGAAAAATATACAAACTCATATGCTGCTGTTGCAAATCAATTCTGCAGCAAAGTGGAAATAACTCTTGTACCAATAAGCAGTGAGGCCTATGAAAAAATACCGCTTTCTGAATTTTCAGCTTGCAGATAACAGGAGAAGCCATCAATCATGTTAGAGAGCTCCCATTCCAGCGGTGTTGTTCTTGAAGACACACCAGATGAAATCGGACAAGACCAGAATATGCAAAGCCCCCCCCTCCTTTTTTTTTCATCTTGCTTCTTTCTAGGGAGTTGAGCATGAGAAAGGACCTTTTTCTATTTTCTTTTCCTACTTTTTTAAAAACAAACCTGTATCCTGGCAAAAGCATGTGTATTGGTTAAGTTTGCTGTCAAAATGACTAATTAATTGTTTCACGAATGGCTATTAAACACACATTAATGAGATACTCCCTTTCTTTTGGCAAATAGAGATTCTGTGGCACGTCTCTTTCCTTGGCACCCCAAGCTGGCTAAAAGCACGCACAACTCAATCTCACCATGTCACAGGGTGTCCAAAAAGGTGCTCCAGCTGAAGAGAAGCAAATAGCTGGGAGATTTTAACTGTCCGTATTTCACTGCGCAAATTCAGAGGCACTTCATCATTCCTTCAAACCTTCTTTTGTTCCTTTTCTTTCTGCTTCCTTAGGTGTGTTTGAAGCATATCCCAGGCCACAAGAAAAAGGCTCCAATGCATCCCATATCCAGCAAACTCAGATAAACATGTGTTCCCTACTGTCTTGCAAAAAAAAGATTATCATCTCACGGGCAGCAGATAAAACCTGAAACCTACTAGTCATGCTCTCAGCATCCCTTGAAATCCACCTGCATTGCCAAAGCGAATAAAAGAAAAAGGACATCGTGCATTGGGATACTGTTTCATTTTGTCATTGGCAGAGATGCAAAATACTCTGAGATAGAAGGAGAGTGTCAGCCAGATGAAGTTACACTTTCCACTTTAATATAAATTAAATTAAGTCAAATTGCAGCACTAGGAAGCCTAAGGCATTTTGCAGCCATTAATTTGTTGGTTTTGGGAAAAAAACCTGAGCAGCAGTGTCTTGATCAAGATAGCATAAGGCTCAAGCTCGAAGTTATTCTCAAATAGGCCACTGAGAACCTGGCCTGTTGCTGTCTATATCCACAGACTCTTAAAAAAGTTAAGGTAGGTACGCAGTTCACCCTGGTGGTGTGCTGTGCTGTTGGGAGCTATTTGAGAAACATATTCTCTATATTCAAAGGGGTTACTGGGACATATTAAAAACTATCAGCCAATTCTGTTCATAATTAGCCATGAATTAGTTAGATTTTTGGAAATGCAGCAAAACCCACATGTAGTAGAGTGTGTGTCAGCCTCTGCATTGGAATTGCAGTAGGAAATCCTAGGATATTATTTCTTAGCTTGATCTCACATGGCCAAAAGAGGCTGCTAACATAAAGTGCCAAAACATGCCGATTTTTGATCTCATTAGATATAGCAGTTTGTGTGTTGCCATGTGTAAGGTGTAAGGATGTATCCTGGTAATTTCTTAGCACTGCCTTCCCGTCTTCTTCTCCATTCCATCACTGCCAGTGGTTTTTTCTGTTTCCAGTGGCTGTCATTATTTTAGCCTTTGTGTCAGGAGTTTAAAAGGGGATCAACTCCTTCACATGCTTTGATGCGTGACGCTGCTAAGAATAGTGTCTGCTGGTAAACTCAGGTTTAGCTACAGCACGAACTGATGAATACTTTCTTAAATTGCTCCTTCTTAGGGTTAGAAAGTTTTGGCCAGCTGAAAACACACACCCTCACATGCCTGCTCTTCTAGGCTTTCAACATGTTCCAAAATTGTCTGCAAACTGGCCAAGAGATCAATAGCTGTGCAGCTGTTTTTTCAGAAGCTACAATCAGTTGATGAACAATATGAAAGCCAAAGAACAGGTCTGTATTTCCAGTGGGTTTTACTGCTGGCACTTCATATGACCTTCTCTGGTTAGTTCAAGAGGTAAGTTCAAATACGTCACAAAATGGAGTAATACCAAATACAGCTGTCAGATGAAACTCTCTGTCCAACTGATGAAATTTTAATTTACTTTGCTCTTGTCCTTTCCAAATGGTTACCTTTCAGTTTTCCCTACACTGGGATTCTGTAGATGTTCATTTTCTGAGAAAAATATATTTGTTCTCTAAAGGGTACCACAGTGTGTTTTCTTCTGTCAACAGGCTGATGAAAACAATAAATTATTCAATCCAAGAATATCTAAAACGATGACTCACTGCTGGTCCCTATTTTTTAGGCCTTGTTTTCATTAACTTCTACATTAATAGTCCAAATGTGCAGTTAGATTGAAATGTCCTGTGAAATTGCCCTGCTTTCCTTAAATTGGGAAGCCCTCAGACTCTAGAAACTGTAGGGAGATGTTTTTCCTCATTCTGTGAAATAAAATATGGTCTGCATTTGACAAGAAAAGATAAATCTGTTAGCCCCTGGTTGCCACCCTTCCCTCCCAAATAAAAAACACTGCAGTTACAGCCACAGCAAGGGTAGGAATTGTTATTAAAGAAAGCATCAAAATGACCTTCTCCCAACTGTTTTGCTTTCTCCGCTTCACCTCTTTCATAATGAAAGCCAAGAAATAAGTTCAGGGAACCCATGCACCAAGTACACTCCTGAGTAATTTTAGTTTTCTCATTCATAAGGGAAGACTAACACTGCAGGTTGCCACCATCACAATAAATTTGTTTTCACCTTGCATAAATGAGACAGTGTAAAATATTGCTTCTTTGTGTGTTGAAATCGAATACTGTGGTAGATGAAAACACATATCCATTGTACTGATGAAAGTCTTCCGAGCTGCGCAGGTGAGTCAAAGCCTCCAAGATCTGTTCAAAAGAGAAACCTTCAATCCTCTAAGTAAGCCCATTTATTTCAAAATTATCTTTGGAGAGGAGATGGTAAATGAGCATTTGAGATGCAAATTCTGGGTTTGTAACCGCATGGTATGTGGCCAAAAAGTAAACTAACAGCATGTCACCAGCAATTTAAGATACTTTGCAGACACTTTAAGCCATCTTGGTGTGTTTAAAATGGGGCAGCCCGGGGGATCTTTGCCAGGGCCAGTGGCAGAGGGTTCCCATCTGCTCTTAAGTCTTTGTGTACGTTCTATCTCTTGGGTAGTAAAACTCGGCACAAAGCACAATCCAAGTGGTAGCAGTTGAGGCTGCTGCAAAGCGCTGTGGCTTCAAACTTCCCAATGAGACCTGTGAACAGTTAATATACATCATTGTGCTTTTCCCAGCTAATGAAGGACTTGGAGGCTTTGTTGGCTTTTGTTTTGTGTCAGTGTTTTTTTGTTTAAAAACTTTCTAATAGCGAGGTTTCCAAGAGGCATTTTCCATGTTCCCGGGAGGATCGGTGAGCCATGGCAGGTGCTCACCACAGAATTCCTGTGCCAGCTCCTGAACAAAGGCTTCTGCTGATCACAGTTAATTAGTCAGTGATCGGGTCCCCAGGGACCAGGATTTCTGCCATCTCACCTGGCATCCTATTGCCCTGCACACTGAGCTTGTGGGCTTGTAGCCTTAGCATCAGTAATATTTTGAAAATAGTGCATTTCAAGAATCAAAGATCATGTTTACTGTGACAGCTGCCATCAGCCATAACTGATGGTTTCAAAGATTCCTGAGGTGACGTCTTGGTTTCTTTCACTTGCTGGCTTTTTGTTTTAGTGTTTTGACTATATTTTTTCTATGTAAGTTTGGGTTTGGGGTTTTTATTGTTTCAATTTGGTAAAATCATAGAAACAAATAGGGTTGCAAGGAAGACAATGTAGCCAAATTGTCAGACCCAAGGCAGATCCTTACAGGTATCTGCCCGGCTTGTTGTACAGGACTGCCTGTGATGCAGCCTGTTCTTGTTCCCTAATGGAAACTTTTTGCTCATATCTGAGATGAGTCTTCCTTGCTGCAGCCGAATCCTGTTGGGTTTGATCCCACTAACAATGCCTACTGGAGCAGGTGATTCCTTTCACCTTTACAAAAGCATTTTTCCACTGTTAGACTTTTCTCTTTCCCTCATTCCCTTTAAGCTAAAACAACGCAATGGCTTCACTCTTAATAGATGGACTTAGTGCATTTACATCATCCTGGCTGTTTTCAGGGTGGTTTTCAGTTCTTTCACATCTAGCTTATGATGTATGTGAAAGAGGTTACTGTACATTAAAAGTAGCAGTACCAGATGATGTAGAATTCAAGGAAATTCCTCATGGGGTCATGTAAACTAAATTAAGATATCCCTGCATGACAATTTACTATTTTACAGCAGGAACCAACTAGAGAGCATAGAACATTACTAGACATTTATCGACATATTTTAGGCTCATCTGTTCATTTTGCCTTGAAGAGATTTGGGCTATTCTGTACCCAGCCCCCCACAGAGAGTCTGTTCTGGCTAAAGGTCCTGTGGCTGAAGGCTAGTGCAGACACCCATTTCATGTTAAAGCCAGGAGGGTACTTGGAGCTGCTCCTTCATGAATAGGAGCAAAGAGAGATTAACATCTGTAAGCTTTCAGGTTTGGGCTTTCCCCATGCTTGGTAACAAAATACATATAGGTGACCCCCAAATTCATCCTTAGCATCTCATTTGGTTATGGAGTTTACACAAAGACAACAGATTCTTCCCTGTGTTTGATCTTGTTTGTGCTGCAAATGTTTCCTGGGAGCCTTGTTTTACCCTATTTTTTTCCAGGCTGTCTGTTTCTTATTTCTCCTCAGCAATGATTGTGTTCTTTTCCAACACAGCTAAACAGGGAAACATTTCCGTATATTTAGGGGGTCCTGGGAATTTTCCTTTCAGATTTGTGAAAACAACAATCTGACAAGCTGCTTCTTGGCATGACACAGCATGTGTTAATCTATGTCGTTTCCAGGCTACTTTGTTCATAGTTAATTTGTTAAATTCTTTGTGAGAACAGACACGTTCCCCACTGAGCAATCGGCACAGCTGCAGCGAGAGCCAGTGACCAAACAGAGCCCACTGTGCGCTCTGTGTTCAGAGCTGGGATGTGAAGTCAGGCTGGGGGAAGCACCCTCAGCAGAAGACACAACTGGTTTGGGGTCACCTTGGCACCCAGGATTGGTGGTGATGCCAGTTATCCTGTAAAAGGGAGAAAAGAATGGTGCTTTTAGTCTAGATGGGCTCGATTTGCAGTGTGGACCCCAAAAGAATGGGTAAAACATGGCTGGTGAAAAGAGGTCAAATAGCGTTACTTAGCAAAAAAAAAAAAAAAAAAAAAAAAAAAAAAAAAAAAAGAGGAAGAAATTGAGTCACAGGTCTAGCTTAACCCTGGAATTCACAAACAAACGTCCCTATAGAGTATCCCTTAGGGTGGTAGTATCATAAGATCCCAAAACATTAGGAAAAAAAAACCCCTAAAAGTCTCAGTTGATCTTTCTCAGTTTTATTAGCCTCCAAATGTCAACTCTTCTGTCACTGAAAATCAGGTCCCTTCAAAATACCCCAGGCTGCATATCAACCACTTGTGTAAATGTTGGGGGAAGCAAGAGGAATTAAGCCCTTTGTGTTTATCCCTGGGTTTATGGAGGGCTTTTCAAAGGCCATTGATATGAAAATTCCACTTGACAAAGAGCCTGTGGACACTTCACAATTTGTGCATCCCCTCACATTTCTCTGGAAGATTAGGAGGAGCACACCACTGCAAATTCCTTTACAAGCTGGGCATGCTGTCCAGCTTACTCTTGTGACTCTCGTTAGCCTAGTCTTGTACTCGGATGCCTGTTTATGCGTAAGAAATTAAAAATTGTTTCTTTTTTCCCTGTCTCAGAAGCCTTGTCCTCTTGCAAGAATCTCAAGAGTCTTTTTGTCTAGCTGTTAGGGCTCTGGGTCTACAAGATAAAGAGAGCCCTTTTTACTGAAGGGCTAGATGGTCACTATCCAGCGCAGTGCTAGATTTTGGGGAAGCAACTTTCCCTGTACTCCTGTTGGTTGCAGTGGTAGTAGCCTCTGTGATTTGGAGCTAAACGTGGGCAGTGCTCTTTCAGTGTTTCTGTCAGTTAGATCCATAGCTAACAGAGTGCTGGAGAAACAGGCTGTCTGGACAAATATTAGCATTTGAAGGGATATTTAGACATCCCACATCAGAGAGTTTAATTTCAACGTGTCAGCTGTTTTTCTACACCTTTTTTATGTCCAGGAAGACTGGTTGACCATGAGGTGACCTGCAGGACACCTTTTTATCTTTTAAACTTTACCTCACCACTGCATGAGCATATTGCCTGCAGTTTTACAAGGCTGATTCTTTCAACAGGAAAAGATTAAGACAAGGTGTAAAGTGTGTGGAGCACAGAAGTAAATAACTGATTGAATGAATAAGGAAGGACGAGCAGAACACTTATTAATTTCAACAGCAACCATTTTAAGCCACTCTGTCTCAGGCCAGGTCCTCCATCTGGAAAAAAAAACAGCCAAGCTGTGCTATATTGGCCTTGATGGGCCTCCAACTCTTTCTTTTGAGTGGGACTGGCTCTCTGGAAAGTGGCATTCAAAGATCGGAATGACAAAGCTCATTTGTCATTTATTTCCCAGTGTGGCCGCAGGGAGCTTGATAGAGCTGAGAGATAGACAGGTTTTTCCACCTCTCCAAGGGTAACACGGTCCACTGAGAACCCGCTGTATTTTTCTGAAGGATTTGGTGAGATTCAGTCACTCAGAGTAGCTCCTGACTGTGGGGGGAAGGGATAGAGCCTGCCTGACATACAGGTCCTGCAGCATGAAATCACTCAATCTCATTGCAGAATTTTGATATCTAAAAGCCTGCCCAGTGATGTAGTGACTCACAGACGTGTTGTTTGGTCCAAACATTTCTGGCAAGCTATCTGCATCTTCTATGAGCTGAAAATGGAAAGCTGGTCTCCCTTAGTGGAGACAGCATGGAGTAAACAGCTCTCAGCCTGTGCCCTAGTCACAACTGCATTCCCGAGAAAGCCAGGTACAAATAAGTGCATACTCATTTGATAATAAGCACAAGAATGCACTGAGATTACCTGGCCTTTCTTTCCTTTTGTTCTTTTTCTCCCTCTCTGTGGCTGGGGGGGAACGGGGAGTTTGTTATAAAAAGGTCAAACACATAACTTTGCAGCTTTCAGCCATCTCTATTCTTTTCTTTTGCAATTCTTCTCTCTGATTAAACTTCCAGATAAGTCTAGGCACTGTTGCCCGGCCCTTCACATTTAATGATTTTATGCATCACTTGCTCTTGGCACTGCTCACAGCCCTGCCATCTCCACTGCAGCCTGTGATCTTCTCCTCTAAATGTTTGACATTCACCAGCATTTCTCTTTTGCTCTACAATGCCTTTTTTCTTGTGAGGTCTAGAGAGGGAAAATGATGGTGGACAACCCTGAGATGAATTACCTAATACACAAGGATTTTCTTTCTCAGCTCTCCTAATGGAAGGAAAGTCTTGTCTCCCTATTTACCTTTGTCTTATAAAAAAAGCAAACAAAAACCCCCCAAATCTACACCTTGTCCTAGATCCAGGTCCCTGTCCCACAGCTCCATCTGTTCAAATGATTCTATAAAAAATGAATATGGAGCCTTCCTTCAGAGGTTATTATATGGGGAGCAATCTGGTTAGGCAAAAAAGAGTTTTTTTCCTGGGTTTTTTGATACTGTTGTTGTTGTTTTTAAATTTCTTCTTCCTCTTTGTAAATCAGAGTATGTGGGTTTTGTCCCATTATTTAGAGAGGTTTGTCAGAGAGATGGGTAGAGAGCAGGCTCGAGTGAGGAAGTCAAAGAGACAAGAGCTGTTTACCACGTCACCTGAAGAAGATGAACTGATAGCAAGATTTTGATGGATGTGATTTAAAAAAAAAAAAAAAAGAAAAAGTTAAGTATGTTTACCTCTTTGAGCTCATCTATGTTTATTTCAGTGGATGTAAACAATGAGTATATCAAAGTGTTTAGACAAACAAAGTCCACGGTGTATTTTTCAACAGCTTTTAAGCACCGCATAGTAACCCCTGGCTTAGGAAGTTGTTAAGACCCAGATTGTTGATGCCTGTGTGTGCAAAATAATTCAACACTTGTGTGTTCTTTACTCTTCCTTTAATTTTGTGCCCTTGGCTGCTGTGGAACACAGGGTGGTGGATCAAAAGTGACTTGGGGTCTGATGCAGTACATCTGTTCCTATAATCTAAGCAGGAGAAACTGTATTTTGTGTGTGCTCAGAGACAGAGAAATGTGTGTTTCCTGTATAAAACTGCAATTCCAGTACTGTTGCAGTGGAAAAGACAGAATGCCTGTTCACGGAATTTGACCTGTGAGAAATTCAAACTTCAGTTAGCAACAAGGCAACCTTTGAAAAAGAGCAAGAAGTCATAACAACTTTGTCTTAGATCTTCTCATAATGCATAAGATGGACCATAGCTCCACTTGGAAGTGCTAAAGTACAAGACATAGTAAAGTATTCAGCAGGTTAAATGCAATAAAGCAGATGATGTCAAATGATGGGTTCTGATGATGGAAACAGCTTTCACCTGGGTGCCTGAAAAGCTTGAGGTCTTTAATTGGAGGCTCAGACGCTCACAGGACATCTTCATTGTCTCTCATTCACACTAGTTGGATTTTAGGGTTCCAGTTAATTTTTCCCATGTGCTTTTGAGTCAGCAATGGGGTGTGCATGTGTGACTTTTGCACAAAGGGACTTGCTAATGTCACAAGAACGCATACTGGACAGGGAGGAATCACCAACGTATATAGATGCTTTCAAACTCATCCAGTTTCTGTGAATACTTATATAGAGAGGTTGGGGAGTTGAGTTACCACTGGGGAAGGCTGTTAATGAGTAAAGAAAAACAGTTTATTGCCTGGGTAATGAAGTGTTGTTTTCTCCATTTAAAGAGATTGTATTTGAAAACCACTGTCACCTCCATTACCTGCATACCAGGACTAGTCTTCAGGGTCCCACTTGGGTCTCTTAAGAGCCAGTGATATCATAAATGCACAACTTCAATATTCTGGTGTCTATTAATGTAGCAAGAGCAGAATCTAAAATTTAGATCACGGGACATTAAAAAAAGAGAGGAAACAGACCCCGAATTTTTAAAAAGAGTGTTTAAAAGATATGGAAATGTGTTTTACGGAAGAAAGGCCAGAGACTATACAGCTGAGGTCTTAAATAGCTGCTCTGATTTTATGATTTGCATTGAAAGAGATTTTTACCACTTGGATATAGTTAACATTTACTAAATAATATTGGAATTAAGAGCGTAACTCTCAGAGGGCACCAGTTCATCAGCATTATGCACTCTGTCTTCTCTGCTGAGTTTGTAAGAGCAATTATTACAGTAGTTCATTGCCCTTTGTAATATAATCTCTTTCTGTCTCCGTGGGGATTGCAGCAGCTACGAGTGTAGAAGTATCCCATTCGTAGATGCTGTGAACTCCACTTGCTTTCTGGAGTTTACAATAGCAAAGAGCACAGAAATAGCTCCTTCAGGACCACCACCAATTCATTTTGTACTTCTTTTTTCCTGTTTATTCTGATCTCTGAAATGTGACTTTTATAAGGGCTGTAAACTCAGAGAGGGTTCTTTCCATCACCTGCCATTCAAGGGAGTTAAACTTCACAACTAAAGCTGACTTAAGGTTTCATTCAACAGAATTTGTATAGATTGAGTTGTTTGTTTTGTTTTATTCTAGAATGTGGATTTTAGTCTAAGGACTTGCATAATACAGTCTTTATTGTAAAAAAACCCAGCAAACCCAATCAAAAAACAACACAACAAAAAAATCCCCAGTTTTATTTATTGTGCAAGGACTACTGAGAACCATCTGCTTTGGAGAGGCCAACTTCTAGGCCACAGATGGCATTTAAAAAGGTTTCAAAGAGTTTCCAAATCTTGCTGTGGCACCTTTCAGAAATACATGTGTAAGTCCTGCCAAAGCTTGGAGATTCATTTCTCTTTTTCCTCCCAGAGAGAGGGTCACTTTTTCTTGGAATAGATCCCATCTCCCAGACGCGTATTGAAGGCATATTTAAACATTTAGCTTTGGGCTGTGGATCAGCCTTTTGTAGTTCCCCGTTGTGCTAGGATAATAGTCCATGTAGCTGGAATTGTGGAAAGTCCACATGCAGATTTTGCCCTTGTGATTATAGATCAGATTATCAAGTTCCAAAGGATTAAAGTTATTTTCCTTGGCCCTTGGCCAAGTAAGTTAATTGGGTGATTTTCTTGAGATCATGACCTGTCGCAGAACTACACTGCCCACTTGTTAAATTTCCAGTCTGGTAAATGATTCCCTCCATTTTCATTTCCCATTGCATTTTCATGAATGATACGTAAGCCTCTTTTTCTTCCCCATCTTAGGAAAAATCTCTTGTTTTATTTTTCCTAGTCACTGGGATCTATACAGTTATAAGGTTTGAAATCGATTTAGTGTAAACGGGATGTGTACTTTGAACAGGTTAGACTTTCTGACAAAAACAAGCATTTTGTGACTTTTTTGCAAAATTTACCTATAAACCATATCATGCCTCACTGTTTAACAAAGAGAGCTTTAAGCCTTGCCTTGGCTCAAGTTTAATGTCTGTTACTCCCTGAAGAGCTTTATTCTAATAAATCATAATTCTAGAGCAGTGAAAATTCATTGAAAATTGGGTAGAATATAGATTTGACATATATGAGAAGGCAAAAACTGTATTCTTTAGTGTTGGAACCTTGAGCGTGACTCTAATCATTGCAGGTAACACTGGCAAAATTTGCTGATGAATAGTTACTAAAATTGGTGTATTGTTTTCTACAATAGACTCTGCAATGTTTGCAGGGAAGATTTTTAGTTTTTCAAGGTGTGAGAGCAGTCTCTGCTTTGAAGACATTTCCGTCCCCTGACAACTATATCACAATCAGCATTATGCAAACGGAATTTTTCTTCTTTATGTTCAGTCATCCGAGCTCCAATGCACCACTGTGAAGCATAGTAGAAGATGGGATTAACCAATAACCAATTTCTAGCTAAAAACAGCACTCTTTAAAAGAAAACACATTTCTTCATTCACTGGGCTTTTATTTATTTTCATGGACACAGAAGACAAAACAGTGTCACCTTATACTGTTAAGTGTACACTCTTAACCCCCGCTTAAGTGTGTTGCTGCTTAAATAAAATACAATATGGCTGATTATGGGGCTCTGCATTGTGCTTCCTTTGACTGGTCTTGATGGTAGTTATATCAAATGCCTTGTAAAAAGTAATTTGTAGTGCTTTCTACTGGGGTGGGCAAACAACCAGGCCAAGAAAAGGCACCTCTTTTTTACGGTCCATGCAGCAGGAAATAAGTCTCCACTGAATTTTTTTATTTCTTTTTTTTTTCCTTTGAAGGTTATGGATACTTTAAGCAAGGTGTGAAATGCTTACACTACTGAGGTGAAAAATTTTACTAAAGTTGGAACAAAGTTACTGTCTGGGCTTAGCAGAGGTGCAGTGCAACATGATCTCTCATGCTAAAAGCCTCATGCAACCTGACCTTCTTTTTATTGGTTTTGTTCTGTTGGTCCTTGGCAAATGCGGAAACTTAAGCCCTAAAATTCAGTTTCTCATTCAATTCTCAGTGAAAATAAATTTCAAGTTAATCTTTCAGTTATGAGAAAAGGTGTAAAACCTGACTTTGTGGGGTTTTTTTTCTTGGTTCAAACAAACCAAAAAGAATGTCTGCAACATGTTTTGATTTTTTTTTTGTTTTAAACTCGTAAATAATTGTTGGAAGTGTTTTGAATTATTTACCTGTGTGTAGCTCAAAGATGTATTTCGGGACTTCTATGTTTGTGCATACAAAATAACAGAAGATTAGGCACTCTTTCCACTTGAGTAATTCTTGTTGCAGCAGATATGGTTTTGTGTGGCTGAAAACGTTTATTGCTCTTGTGTTAAATTGCTCTGTACCCCTTTTGAATAAATGCTGAAGTAGTTTTAGTGAAGAAAGACAAACCTGTCCTTGGAACCTGAATGAATCCTTCAGGCATGGGCATTTTTCTTCATTACTTGAAATCTGTAAGGGGGCTTCAGACCAATTCTGCAGTTGCTTGACTTAGTGGCTTCACCCCAGTCTCTTGGTTCATAGGCATAAGCAGAGAATCAAATTTGGTTTTTGCTCTGTAGTTATCTGGGTGGTCTTTCTTTAACAGAGCAAAGTCCATGTGAAACTTAATTTAGATTAAATTCCCTGCTAGCACATCAGCTGACCCTCTCCACCTTGCTGAAGCAAGGCTGGTGCTGTCAGATCCAGAACCCTCAACAAGTGGTGAGCTAAAAGAATGGATTGTCCCATTCAGGTGTGAGGTCTTGGTGAGCAGGGCTGTGGCATGAGGTCAGAGACCACTGAAGTTTCCTCCTAAGGAGAAGCTGTAACTGGAGAACTGAAGAACAAATTAAACTTAACTGATGGAGGTTTGATTCGGCTGTCAAAACAGGTTCCCTTTCCTAGGATGAATGTTCTTACAGATACTATATTGTGTATTTGCTTAAGTAACTTGTGTTTTTTCCAAGTTTACTTTTATGGGTGAGATGTTTCAAATGACCATTTCTTGTTACATTTTTAACTATTCATAATCAACGCAGAGTTGATCCTCATACTTGAGTAACAGCATTTCATAAGAAACTTGAAAAGCTGGTATTTCTTCCACTAAAAACAAGTCTGTCTGAATAATATCAGAGCTGATTATTTCACTTGCTGTGGTACATAGTTGTGTGACATTTACTATTTGAGTTACTTTGCATCCTGACTCTTGCAAAGGTGACACCAGAATGAAATGAACAGAAGAGCTCTTCTCTTTTTCTTACTTATTGTTCCCTGCTGAAAGAAGCTCCAGCAAGAAATAAGGCTTTTTCCCAGAGGTGGTAAGAATGGTGATTTTTCAATATGCTCTGCAATGTAGAAGAAATTATACAGGGAAACAGAGCCTTTTGTCTTTAGTAGATCATGTGAAAATATTTACTGGAGATGATAATGTTACCCAGGGGAAGCTGACGACAACCTGGACATGAAATGCAACAATGGGAGACTCCAGACTGTCACATTATGCTAGCAACATGAAAACTTCAGTCCCACTGTTTGAGAGAACTAAATTTTGAATTGAACTCAATCATCAGAAGGCTCCCTCTGACCTTGGCTGTTTTTAACCACACTGAGTTGATGGCTGACACCGGTAATTTAATTGCCTCTTCCAATAGCCCTGTGCATGTATTTTAATATCAAAGCAAGTCTTGTAACAGGGTTTATCCGTTACTAGTTGGAGTAATAGTTAATTTTGTGGGCTGGGGTCCTTGTGGCCACAGTGACGGGGTCAGCAGTTGAGATGCTCCTTGTCTCAGTAGGTCTCTCTCTGGTTTGGTCAATCGCTCCAGTTTTCCTGTCCTACCTGCTTGGCTGCTCGGAGTTCCCAGCTCTGGATAACATGCACAGGTTGAGTCAGGCCATGACAGTGTGTGTAATTCTTGAATGTGGGATTCTGTGGCTAAGTATAATCCCTCTTTACACTTAGCTGAGGGACTCCTTGTTTCTCCTTTTTTTTTTTAATTATTTTTTTTCAGGACAGCTAATGCCTAATGGATTGTCAATTCGATTAGGAAACTTATGCCCATATGTCTTAGTGGTTAGATGCTGGATTATTATACCAAACCATTTTTCTTGTGATAACCTCATGAGTAGCACTAAAACTTTGAGTTGAGCAGATAATTTTGAGTAATCAAATAAATTGTTTCCTTCCGTAGGAAAAAACCTTTATTTTCTTCTAGCACTAATGAATGTAAAAAGTGGTCTGAGGCTTAAGTTTCAGAATTAGTGTTATTTATTTCTATAGATTTATAGAATATGACAGACTCTGCAATGGTTTGTAATAAAAGAAAAAACTAAAATGAAACAGAAACAGTCCACCTAATTTTTATTCCCTGTGTCCTAAAAACACTTTTTGGATCCAAATTCAGCTTTCAAGATCTGTAAATCTTGCAGCATGTAAATTAGATCATATATACAAGTCAAGGAACACTTAAAACTTTGTCATGGTTTTGAGTTTTGAGCCTCTCAAGAGTTAGAATTAACTACACCCATGGGCTGGATTAGGACACTCTCTGCTTTTTTACACATGTGCATTGTAAAGATAAATTTATGTTGTATGTTTAGCCAAAGGAATGGAACCCAGCACTTGAGGAAGAAGATTGCGCCACCCAATATTTTTTAAAAACACATTTTGATAGACAACACTTTGCCTTTAGCAACTTCCATCCAACAACTGCCACCCCTCTCTCACTACTGCTACGGCAGCCTGGAGATAAACTCTGCTGTCTCTGCTGCTTTCAGAGTGGCCACACTGCAAACAGCAATTGGAAATCAGCATCATAAAATCACATTCCTGCTGCTTCAGAATTTGCTTGGTGTTACTTATTTCCATGGATTTATGGAGCTAAATGAGCTAAAATCACATGAATGGCATGGCATGATGTTTTTAATTCAAGTATGGACAAAAATTAGAGGCGAGGTGACTTCTCGTGGTCATTTTGTCATTGAAAAGGGAAAATAATTACCGGAAAAATAATATTTTCACTGACAGTACAGGGTAATTAGTTTCCCAGGGAGAAGACGATGGTAGCAAGGGGCTTTACACAGGGATCCTTTGTCATTTTATGGATGCTCATCTGTCAACTGTCAGGTTGTTTCAAAAGAGCTCGGGTCATAATGTTTTCCCTCTGCACCTTTCCCATCACGGTGGCCCAAATTTGCCTGAATAGCCATGAGTCGTCTTGTTTGCCTAGTCTGGGCATTTACAATGAGGCAGGAGGTGGCCGTGTTGCTGTGGCTGCACAGCGCGGGGGTTTTGTCAGGGAGAGCATCCCATGTGTTATCAGGGGTTTGGTGCAGAGGACGCACTGGCAGGATACACACTCTCCTTTTCCAGGCAAGGTATGCTTGGCCAATTGAGTGGGACTTCCCTAGGTGGAAAAAGTAGGGGAAGGCCTCAGTTTGGTTCTCATGTGGGAGAATGTCCTCCTTGGTTTGCGTATTAAAGATATGCATATAAATATATACATAAAAATGCCACAGTTTTATTAGTCTTTCCCACATCATATTTTGGGTCATCATTCCTAAGACACAATTATTATCTAGCTGTGACTCAGAATTAATGCAAAGAAATATTAAAATTTTTTGACCTGGATGTCTCAAAGGATGCAGGTGCCTTGACATTGACAGATGTAAAAATGATCGCCCCTTCTCGCAGAGATGGCCTCACCTATAAAGCGATAAAGAAAGGGGTTTTGACTAAAACTTGAGGAAGTTTGATGTTGTGGAACAGCAGCAGCAGGTTTGCTCTACCTCCCCTGCTTTGGCTTCCACTGGAAGCTGCTGCCTGGCAGAGTGTGGCTCACCTGCACTCCTGGTCCTGTGGCAGTATCTAAGTCCTTGGAAGGCTTATATACTCTTCCTTATCTATCCTGGGAAATCTTTCTTCTCAGCAGTTCTCTTTAGAGAGATTTTAATTAGTCCTTGATTCCTGTTGTGCCTGAAATGTCCCGACCTCCCTTTTGCTTTTCTTCTTTTCTTTTTTCCTGATTTCTGGTGCATCAAAAAAACTTAATGCAGCGGAGGGTAGGCTGCAGTTCTCAGGACAGTAGACAGCGTCTTGCAACAGAACTAGCTTGATTTTAGATATGTTTATAAATACAGCCATTGAAACATTCATGAGCATTTAATACTTAATGTTAGGGACAAAATACTTGTCCTTAATGTTAGGGACAAAATACTTGTCCTTAATGTTAAGCACAATAGTGTATATTGTCAAGGCAAGGTTTAACACACCCGCCCCGCTTCTTCCTTTCTTTTTATTTGGAACAACTCATTTGAGTTCATGATTTATTTATAAGGAACCTGCAATCTGGACTTAAAGAACTTCTATGAGAATCCAGTGACAACTGCAAAAAAAAAGGGTGAAAACGTGACTTGAAAAATCTGTGTGGAGGAGGGAGAAATCCTAAACCAAAAAGATTTGTCTTAAAGAGTGGTAATATTACTGCCTTTCTTTAGCAAGACAAGTAGTTTTATAGCTTGGATTGCTTGCATATGCAACCCCTAATATATTTTTCGGTTCATTAAATGAATTGGCTGTACAGAAATCTCAATATGACAAATGTTAATTTCTAAGACTTTTACTGGGTGTGACTAAATAAAGGTAAAAAATGAAGGCTGGAGGCCTCTAGCTCGTCTCAATTTCTACTTGTGTTGCTCAGTGACGCTTAAGAGTAGCTGAAAATGCTCCCTTGATGGAGTCAGATTGCTTCTTTATTAATTCCATTCATAAATACACACTGGGTGTCCAGTGGAGCACTCAAAACCCTGATAATCAAAAGCTTATTGTGTGTTTGAGAAGCTTGAAAGGGAAACTGAAGTAAATACCAAGGGAGAGTAGAATAAAGTTAGAGTTTTTCTTTCTAAGTCAGCAGGAGGTCGTCTAAAGTATAATGTTATGCACAAGTTTTACCGTGGAGGCTGTGATGGGGGGTGTGAATATGTGTGCAATTACAGTAGTAAAGTCAGCGTGCCACGCATGACTAACGCAGCACTCCGCAGATGGCAGCACCCCAGAGCAGCGTTAACAGCTATCTGATGGCCTCTGTGTGTGTGAGACATGGAGGACTTGGACCTTTATTTCAGCTCTGCATTTAGCTCTGTTCCGCTCAAACAGCACAAGGCGTAATTCCTGTGAAAGCTATTAAAGAATAGAGGTTCTTTTTTTTTTTCCCCCCACAGCTGTGTTTTTCTCTAAAGCAAAAATGTTGAGTTTGAATGTTGAGGTTTTCTGGGGGGGAATTTAGTTTGTTGCATTAGTAAGGTTCTCTTCTCAGTATGTATGAAGAATGCAAAAGTGGTGTTTGTACCGTAGTGAGACTGGGTTGCTTGAATTAATCTGATCATGTCTACACAAATTGCTCTCCTTCCTTTAGCTCTAGGGCAGAGTTATAGGGAGGTAAAAAGCAGAGGCTCTTTCTTCCAGAGCTGCCAATTGTCAGTTCTCCATACCTTCTGTAAAGCTTCTTCAGTTCTCATCAGCTGAGGACTTGCATAAACTGTCAGCCTACAGCTTTGAAAAAGCAATTTAGGTTTTGGATTCATATCACTTCTGCTTAACTGTAAATATACTTTTAACTGGGTGGGGGGTGTGCCCTGAGGCTCTGGACCTGTTCAGGGCTTGGATCTCTTTTTGGGTCTTCTCTTAAATCTCAGACCTGGCGAGCAATAAGAAATTAGTTCTGAGCTGGTAGGCATTGTGGTGCACTGAGCCTGTGGCATACATGGGTGCATCCTGTGAAGAAAACGATCTGATTCTTCAGCACCTTCTGTTATTTTATGGAACCATTTCCATGACGGCATGGCAGCAGAGGATCTCACATGAGGAGCCATGAGAAGTACTGAGAACTGGAAATAAATACTTCTCTGAGATAAACAATAACATTGATCTTGGCCGAGCATAACACAGAATTTCTCCCAAGACCCCCCTGTCAGGTCCTTTGAAACCTCGAGGCCTAAGCAGGTCCATTTTTGGGCAGAATTGCTTAGTCGCTTTTCTTTGCAGAAATACAAAACTATACTTTTTTTTTTTTTTTATCCTCTACACATAACTGTGAATGATGGCAATGTGAGTGCCTTCTACTCTAGTCTCCTCATCAAAAACACAAAGAAATAGAAAGATCTGAAGCTTCCAGGCCACTGCAGTAATAATAATGAGGTTGATTTTTCAGGATTACACACTGGAGAATAAAGCGAGGATGCTACTCCACACATCCATAGCAGACAGACTGAGAAGTTGTCTTTGCCGTCTCAAATGATTTGGTAAGAGGGAAAACGGAACACCACCCCTACACAGAAATAAACTAAGTTATAGGGGAGTGAGGAGACAGTAGGGTAGCAAAAGTGGTTTAGCCACCAAATCTTATTGTAGATAGATTTTCCTTAGCCTATTCTGCCGTTTGCATTTGTAACAGCAAAGGACTTTTTCACCTGTGTTGTTCATGCAGGTGTGTGATCTGACTCTGACTACTGCATGCAGAGAAAGAGCTCCCAAAAACTGCTCCTGATCACAAGGAGGAAAAGTGGGTGCAACAACTATCTTCACTTGGGCAAAACTGTGCTTCCATCTGTTCTCACTGTAGTGCCGTGTTGGAATAATCTTTATGTTTCTGAGAATTGTGTGGCGTGTCTTCTCCCAGGCCAATATGAAACAGAAGAGTAGGGCTTTTACACCGCTGGTGTCTGGCAGAAAGGACCAAGAGACAACTAGCAAGATGGGGAAAAAAGCTTGTCTTTTGGTGCTGGTCTAGAAGGGGTCAACAAAATACTAGGTTAACGAAACCAGTGGGATTCCAGTGTGGATGAGCAGACCTAGCAGAAGAGAGACTTAAAGATTTTGGTTCTGCCTGATGCTTCCTCCACCAAGAAGAATGCACACCGCTAGAGCCCTGCACTGACGTGGGAGTCTGGTGCAACCACTGATCTTGGCAAAGGTGGCCTGGCCTACGGAGCACTGGGTGCATCTGGAGCCACCATTCTCTACAGCACCGAGGGGAGGGGACAGTGGTGCCTGGCCGGTGCACCGGAGCAGGAAGATGTGCACGGGGATGCGTGCTGACATACAGGTGGCTTTAACTGCACACATCCTTTCTGCTGCTAATCTTCATTTGTGTGTGTCAAGGGTTGTTTTTTAACCTGTCTGTCAGTTTTAAAGTGGTCCTCCATATTCTCCAGCATCTGCAGACAAGTGCCTAGGAGCCGAACTGTTTGTCATGTCAGGCTGGGGTTTCTGTTCGCATGACAGAACTTTTTCATGACATATGAGTTTTAAAATAAAAAACAGGGAGAGGCAGCAAATCACTTGGGTTCAGACAACGGAAGAGGGAAAAAAAAAACCCCACCTAAACAATAGATGTTTAAGTAGAAAGTGTTCCAGCTCCTTCTGACAAAGAGCCTCCAGAGGATTACAATGCAGTCAATGTTGCTTTAATTAAATTTAATGCTGTGTGAAATGCACTCTGAGAAACTTTGATGAATGACTGGGGCAATTCATGTGGCTCACTAAAGGGCATCCAGCTCTTGCAGGGGTGTCAAACCACGATGAATTGGTTAGTACAGGCATGTTTATAGACTGCCTAAGGAACCTTGTATCTGTGTGGTAATGTCAGAGATAATGTTATGATTCTCTGGACCTTGGGGGGCTTTGGTGACATGGTTAATGAGATAGCCCAGGGAGTGTCCCAGTAGGTTACTTGCAGACCTCCCACATCAAAAGGAGCAGCTTTGCCCCTTCAGAGCCTGCCGTCCTCTAGATCTCTCAGCTGGCCCTTGCTTTCCATAGGGCCACTTTTTTTTTTCCTACCTCCTCCCCCTTCTTTTTTGGTTCTTAGTCAACATTAACTTTGGCTGCTGAAATTCAAAAGTTGTTAGTTTTTAATTTGGTTTCTCTTTGACCCACCTACACAATGGCTTTCAAAGATTTTTATAGGAACAACAACCTCCAGTTACCCTCCTCCCAAAGCCTCAAAATGATGACAACAACAAAGCTTAAGCCAAAGAGGAAAATAAGGGAGGAAAAAACCTTAACTTTCTCTCTTTCTGTTCCTTCTCTCCCCATCACAAAGGGAGAGGAATGTTTCTCCCATGCAGAGTTTGGTTACAAAGCAATGGGCTATGATAGTACAACTGGGTCTTTTATCTACTGCACCCAAAAAAGTGAAGGGAAAAAAAAACCCACCAAAAAACAGTGGATCAATTGATAAATGAAAGTCTGTTATTCATGTTTGATTTAAAGGGTTGATTATAGGCCTGTGGAAAAGGTTGTTTAACAATTTCTCTTTGTAAGGAGAAAAACCTCACTGTATGTTTGGTTTAAAGTGAGGTTAGATGGCAAGTAAACATTCTTGTAATAATACAGTGATCTTGCAAAATTCCTGGTCCAGAAAGTAGATGTTCAGTATATTACATCATTGAAGAAGGCAAACATCAAAGTTAAGGCAAGACTACCTCAAATGATCCTTATAAAATATAAAAAACCTGAAGTTTTTATTGTACTTTTGAATTTTTAGAGGAAAGAAAAGGGGCAGGGATGTTGACAGATCATGGATTTAATAAATTTCATATCTCACAGATCTAATGACACATGCAAGTGTTCTGCTTTGGATGACTACATGTTCAAGGTTTGCGATCTTGGGCAGAGAAATAAGTACTAATGATAAACCAAGATGGGTCTTCCGAAATGCCAGCATGCTAATTGATCTGGCCTGTAGATGTTCATAAGTTCTGGTAGTTTAAGATGTGTGTCATGAACTTCGAGCGTTCATCTCATATTGTGTTTGAATTTAAGCATTTGTTCGCATCAAACACTACTGAAGAAATGGTAAACATAAATGTGAATATGTCAGTTTTTGAATATACTTATTATACATACACACTTAGGTTGAGTCAAATATTCACTACGATTTTCTTTCAAATCCCTTTGTAAAGCTTTTCTACGCCTCAAAGTTTGAAAAGAACTCAAACAACAAAACACCTCACTCAAATAAACAAACAAATCCCATCTAGCTGAGTCATCTCTGGCTGCCTCATTGTGAAATAGCCAGAAACAGTCACCTGTTTTCTGCAAATTTTATTTGTGTTGGACAGTTCTGCTGGTGGTGACTTCCCATAGCAAGAGTAGGGGAAAAGGGTGGTGGTGGTGGTGGTTTGTGTGGTTAAGGGTGATGGTGGCAGGTATTAGGTCTCTTGGTGTTTTGTGAAGGTCCTAATCACTCTTTTGTATGTTCATTAAATGTTTATCTATTCTTTAAATGCTGCTGGAACCACATCAAGAGGTGAGATCAAGAGCCAGCCATGCCCAGAAGCCTGTAGTGTAGTGGTTAAGGCTGATCTTGTTTATTTTAAGCACCTGAAGCAGAACATTTCTTCCAGAAAGTTGGGATTTTTTTCTACTTTTTTCTGAAAGAAGTATCTATGCTGTTCGTCACCAAGCCAGCACCCCCCTTCTGGTGACACACTGTGTGAAGCTGTCTAGCCTGAGCCTTTTACTCTCCTCCTTCTGCAGGCAGGGCTCTTGTGTCTTGGTAGGGGATGACAGTGGCTTCCTGGGTGCCATTGTCAACTTTGCCAGGAAGTAAAAACATATCAAAGTCATTTTCGTTGAAAAATTATTTGCAGAGATTGAAAGCTGTTTTGGTTGAGAAAGTAAAAACAAATAGATAAATAAATTTCCTCCAAAGCTACATCTGCCAGAGTGCACAAGACAAACGCTGGGTGATTAGAGGGAAGGTTGTTTTAAGATTGTTGTAAAAGCCAGTGTGGCCTTGAAAGCGCTGCATCCCTTCTCCTCTTGTTGCAGCACTGGGAGATGCAGCTCACCCGTGCTTGGAAAGCTGGAATGGCCTCCTGGCCCTGCTACCACAAGGGAAGGTGGAAAATGGGCAGAGCCAAGCCAAGCCTTTCCTTCCCTCTATCTCTATCTGAATCAACTATCCAGGTAGAAGCACTTAAAGGGCATTTATTTAATAAGTTACTTGCTGCTGGCCAATATTGCTATAATGAAGTTGTAACTAGATCAGAGAGGAAGCAAATGCCAGGTTTGGTTTGGTAACTTGTCTTGCAGGGAAGAGGGGAAAAAAGGCAGAATAAGCTGAGTGGTTTCCAAGACCCTAATCTATTTTTAAATAGGTCTCTCTGAAACTGTAGCAGCAACAACAATCTTTGCTGTAGTTAATGGGCTGTCAGTGTATCCTTTATTTGAATGACTGTTTTCTGAATCAGAAGTTAAAGACATCGTGTTGTTGTCACCGAGTCAATGGCAGTAAGTCTAACAAAGGACCTTGAAGCCACTCTGAGCAGCAGCCTCTGATGGCTTCAAAGTAACAGCAAGGTCAAGGAAAAGGCAAACACAGCTAACAGTGTCCCACACTCACCAGCGTGGCCACACAGAGCGTTTTTGTCAGCCAAGCTGGGAGCATGAACCCCTTCCTAGTGCATCATGCACAACCCTGGAGCAGATTCATTTCTTTATTACATTTAAAGGCTGGAATGGTGCAACAATTCATAAATCTGGCTCTAGGAGAGAGCTGTTACAGAAGTGAGCTTGAGGAGCCAGGGCTATATGTGATCCTGTTGGTGGGCTGGTGGGAAATGCTGGGTGCTGCACCAGTATGAGATGTGGTCAGCAGTGGACTCGGAGGGAAGTCCTGGTGCAGGACAGCCCCCTCCTGGGGCAGTCAGGGTCTGGAGCTCTCATGATCTCCTGTGGATATTCCATGCCTTGGTGTTCGAAGGAGTGCAGGATGGCTTTTGTCTCTTTGACAACTGCGAAGAGTGAAAGTGGATTGAAACAGGGAGGTGATGTGACATTCCAGGAAAGCTGCTATGCTGGGCTACCAAGCTGATTGATGACTTGGAATCAACTCACCCTCTTGATATATTCTGTCCTCTTCCAGTGATCCTTACAAAGAAATGAAAGTCTCCGTTTTTAGACTGTTGAGGTCCGGGAGGAGTTAACTGGGTGAAATGAGGTTGGACTGCGTGATGCTCAGCTGCTAAGTGCATGTGTGGCAGCGGAGACAGGCAGTCAGAGAGAAACTAGAGAATGCAAGGAGGGAAATACGTGGTAGATCTAATGTACCCCTTAAGCGGTGCTAAAGAAACACAATGTCTATTTTCCTAGAGGCAATAGTACCTCAAATGGGGTTCCTGACCCATTCCTACTGGGCCCGTGGATCAGCCCCCACCAAGAGACAGTTTAACTTCACCACATGGGTTGCAGTGGCTGGGTCTGACAAGGTGGGCTGGAGCTAAAGTTCCTTCTTTCAGTTGAGCCCTCCCTGCTTTGACGTGTTATAATTGGACATTTAACATGATTTTAACATAGGGGGTTTTTGTATTCAGTCTCTTTGCATGGTTTAAAATTCATTTCCAGGCTGTGATCTAATGGCAGTAATTACCTCAGAAGTGCATACAGTACAGGGTATGTTTATTTTTGTTTCAGCCAAGGCAAATGATTACAGGTCTTGGCTTCACTTCAGGGCTCAGCTCTGTTGGGAGAGCCAAAGAAAACATCTACCTTTGCAATCTGGCAAGCAGGTCCTAAATACCTTACGTGAATGTTTGATTTAATGATATGAAGGGTAGCAAGAGCAGGACAGCACAGCCCTTTGAGTCTTGGGGTTGCAGTGGACTGCAAATTGCTTTCTAACTCTCTGTTGTGGAGGGACCCAGCTTTGTCATACAGTGACTACCACTCCCAAGTATCAAATGCTGGCTTGCTCACCAGTTATCCTGGGTTTCTGCAGTGTCATCTGAGCAACAGTGGCAACAGCATGAAAGGCACGAGTAACAAAATACCTGTGAGATTTGCCTGTGTGTAGGTTTCAGTAGCTGCAGGAATAACACAGCCTGTTACATGCAAAAATTAGCTTGCATAATTGCTTGTTTAGAGCTCATGACAAGCATAGGTGTTCCTTCTTTAAGTATTTCCTGGCATCTGATGAGAGAGGGTGGATAAACAGGGAGAAAAATCTGCTTTATTCCTGTTGAGCAGTGTGTGGTGATAAAGCCCACCCTGCTTACTCTGTCCATACAGGGTTAACCGAGAGCTTTATGTTTTCTGTCAAGGTACAAAGGATTTAGTTTAATTCTTCTTCTTAAAGAATTGCAACATAAAAATCGAGTCCTAATCATATCTCTAAAGAGCAGAGGAGAAGTTTTCATCCTTCCCTCAGTTTAGTTTCTTTGTGATGTGTACCAAAATATGGCTGGATATTTTGGGGAAGCACGCGGAAAACACATGAAAGAATTTTGTGGATCCCAGGTCTAAGCCGTAGAAAGGAAATGTGCCCTGTGAATAGCTGACAGCATTGGGGGATCTCTTTGTAAGCACAACTGATGTGGTGTGCAGATTCCACATGTCCTTTTCTACCTTGTAACTCTTGGGAAAAACAAGAAGTTGTAAAATAAACTGGAGACACCCCCTCCTAACAGGTACCTGAGTAAAGAAGTGAGATGGTGATAGTTATCTCGGAGCTGCCATGAATTTCTGCAGGAACCAGGAGTACTCAGCATATCTCAAGTTCATGAAAGGAGGATTTAGCTTCTTTAAACATATTTTTTTAAAGTAATCATGACTATTAACCTTTGGCAGTCTGGATTCGAGAGACCTACGAATGCTCGAAACCACTGAAAAGAGAAACTTACTCTTTAAAAGGTTGACTCTTAGTTTCTAGGAAGGAGAGACATGTTGTTCTGGTTGCTTTGGTTTTTAACTCCTTAAGCTTTACCAGCTGAAGTAGAGTTGACCTGAGTTAATACTGGAAAAGAGAAGATCAAACTCTGTCCTCCTTGAATAGAAAATGTTATTTCAATGGTTTAGTATTTTCTGTCTTTCTCACTTGACTTCACAATCTAATTTCTCTGCTAGCAGAGATCCTCTCAGTCACATCTATGTAAAGAATTTAAAAGCAATATATATTTAAGTGCAAAACAATATAGGTGAGTGTGTGCTCCTATGAAAAAGTACATTTGGAGGCATGTACACATATATGTTGAGTTTTACTAAGAGAAGATGAGATGATACAGTGGTGATGAGTGAGGTCATGTATTATATTTTCAAGAATTTTGAATGGTTTTATGAATGGTGAAACTCTAAGAAGCAATGTTAGGACATATAGAATTACTGTGGGTCACAGCCTTTCCAAATTGTTTTGCTGGAGCCTTAGACACAATTAATTTCAAATGGTGCTAGTTATAGTTGTATAGTAATGATGGATGCTTGTGGAAAATGCTCAAAACCACCTACAGGCACACAACTGAAATCCCTGCTTGATTTGAGCTGCAACAGGAAGGTTAAAAAAATGGTTCTTTTCATGCTTTCATGAGATCAGAAACAATATCTTTGAAATTGTAATGTAGAAAATCTGTTACACCATGTGCAGAGCTTGTAAAACCAGGAACAATTTTGTAGGTTTTCCAGGAAGGAGCAGTGGAAGATCTGAGAGCTTCGGAAAGAGGGAGCTGGAGCTTCATGCCTTCCATTTCACCTCAGTGGCAATGCTCCGTGAGGTTCACAAACCTTGCACAGGTTTCTTCCAAGTATTTTGAAACCGTGGAACATGAGGAGCTGTTGCTCTCCTCTGAGAAGAAATTGCTGTATTTGCTCCACTGCTGTTAACTGCTGCAGTAAACAGCACCTGGTATAAAACCAAAACTAAAACCAAGTGTTAGTGGATCTGTAAAAGTGTCTCAAAATTACTCCAACCCTGATTTAAAAAAAAAAATCTAAAAGCTTTCACAAACATACATGTAGCTATACTGTGCTCTTCCTTGTGAAAAAGTAGAACAACACAGCCTGAGGGTGGTTAGCACTGATAGGTGAGCAGTAACTTTTCTTAGATGTGAGGTTTTGTTGCTTTTAACTTGAACTAGGATGAACAGGCAAGCCTTTGAAGGCTCGAGTGTTTCTCCAGCATGAAATCAGAGCAGCAAACTTTGCTTGAGAAGAATAGTTGCTCACAACTTGATTATGTTGATCAATGAGATGATTTAGAGTTAGGAGGGATGTATGCAGCAAAGGTCAGAATCTGGGAAGAGCTCAAGGCTGTTTTAATGTGCTCATTTCTCCAGCTCTTGCTTCCCAATAGCTTCCACAGAGATCATTAAAGTCAGCGAACGCTGAGATCTTCAAAACATTATGGACATCTGTAAACTCCTTTATCTAGAAAAAAAATTACGTGTTTTTTCTTTACATCCACCAGTAGCTGAGCCAAGCTTGTTTCAAGCGGGGAAGACTCGTAGTATCAAAGATTTACTTAATTTTTATTGCTGCGCATAAAACATCTGACAGTATTTGCCGAGAAAACCAAAATGCCTCTCTTTGTTTGTACAAGCCAAAGGAAAAGTACAGTGTATCCGTCTGCAAACGAACATCAAAGCCCTTTTGCAAAATCAGGGTTGGTGACATGTATTTGGAGAACCAGTATGAGAGCCGCCTGTTACAGAGTCATGGGGGTCTCTGCACTTACCCAGCATAATCCTGATTGGAGCCACGTCTTTTCTTTTTTCTCTTTATTATCACTTCGTGGTTAACATTTGTTGATGAGTAGGATTAACAGCACATTTCCAGTGACATTTAGCTCTTTTAACAAACTCTCTTCAGTCAAAAGTTGCTGGCCTGAAAAAA
This sequence comes from Cnemophilus loriae, assembly GCA_013397755.1. Taxonomy (NCBI): domain Eukaryota; kingdom Metazoa; phylum Chordata; class Aves; order Passeriformes; family Corvidae; genus Cnemophilus; species Cnemophilus loriae. Next base: position 436,608 of record VZTF01000081.1, read on the forward strand.
AAAAAAGAGAAAAGTCATTAAGCAAACAAATCTTTGCCAAGAGTTGATGCTAAACATGCCATCACTCTGTGTGAGTTATTCACTGTATATGAAATTTATTCCACCAGACTCTGACCTTGATCTTGATTAACCAGAAATCCTTTCTTCTCTTGTCACTATTAACAGCTTTAGGTGCCTCAAGTGGCCCCTCTCTCTTTTCCTTTTCTTTTCTTTTTTTTTTCAAGCATCCATTAAGGAAGGCTTTTCCTAATTTGTCATTTCTTTCATAGTGCTGCTCACTGGCACAACCTCTCGAGGCACGAGGAGTCGGGGTGTTCCCTCAGCATGATGATGCATCTCACGGGAGACTTTTACTGTTTCAGGCAATTCAGTCCATTATCCAAAAATCCTGGAAAGGGAAATGGGATTTCTCCCTGTCTGTATTCCTATTTTCCAGGCCTGTCAGTCACGGTAAGGCAACTTTGTGACTTTCTGGGCAGGACAGAGTCTCCACACTAAATTTTGTGAGGCAGAGAGGGAGAATATTATGGCTGTTCTTTACTTGCTCAGTGCTAGAAAGGGCCTCTCTGTAGACGTCGGAGATGGAGCATCAGTAGATTGCCCTTAGGTCACTCAGCTTTGAGTAGACCCCAAATATGGAAGATGGTTTAAAACCACCTCCAGCTCAGTATAAACACAGGATCAGAGCAAGAACTGAACCTTTTTGGTGCCTGCTGCTAAGCATGAAACCATTTACGGAACAGAAACACTGCAAGTATTCACTTTTGCTGGCAATTTCTGGAAGGGGTGAGTGGGAGAGATCAAGAGATGAGAAGCACACTAAAATAAATGCTGGTTGTGTTTTTTTGTATTCTTTTTGGGTGACATCACGTAGTGATAAGTTGAATAGACTGGACGGATTGAAAACTAGACTTGCTCTAAAGCCAGCTAGGAGTGGATTGCATTACAGAGTACAGCTGGCACCTCTTTCTGTGAAGAAAGCCTGGCTACCATAGACTTTGTGGCCACAGGCATGGATTCATTTGGTGCTTTGTGATTTTGCTGCATGACACTCACATCTGGCAGTCTCTTGGCACACTCTTTCGTGGTGGAATATGTTTATCACCACAGCTGTATGAGATTGTACCCAATCTGAAAGGCTTTCAGGGTCACTGACAGTCCATATCTTCCTCTCTTTTCTACTGGTTATACCAGTTGAGTGCATCAGTCATGGTTGGCTGTCCCTTCCATAGCTTATAAGCAATCCTGCAAAACCAAACATTCAAAAAAGGCACAGTGTCATTAAGATAACTTATATAATCTTAATACTGGTCCTTCATGCAAAAATGAAATAGATATGACTGTGGTATGAGTGCCTGCTGCTGCACTCCCAAGCCCGGGTTAGTTCCTTGTCACATCTGGATCCTACGGTGAGATGGATGGTGCAAAGCAACCACTTCTTCTTTGTGCTTCAGTTGCTAAATATCCTGGAAAGGCCAATGTACATCCGTTAATTTCTTGAGGGCTTTTCTAGGATGCTATAGACAGTGGTATCCGTATGCTATGTGTAACATTGCTAGAGATGGGGGATATATTAGGCCTGGCAAATTCTTGTCTTTCTAGAAAGCATTAATGCTGGGGTGGAAGTGGGGGAACACTGGGGTGGAGGAAGTGACTGGATACAGCTGAAAACCATTGTCCTGTTCCTGTTTACAGCACAAACATACACGCTTACGTTTTGGGCAAGTGTAGGCAAAACAACATCCTTAGCAGGGAATGGGAACGGCTATTACAGCTACATCCACAGGAGAACTCAGCAAGCCAAATGCAAAGTTATGAGATCATTAGAGAAATACACAAACAAAATTGCTGAAATACTCTTTGTTGCTTAAAAACTGGTTATCCTTAGCAGTTTGGGGTTTGTCACAATCTATATGTTTGTCAAATGCTTTGCTTTTAACAGAAGTGCAATTTTTTCGTGAAACTGCCTAAGTGACAAACTTCTGGTCAGCTTTGATCCAGATAGATACAATTAGTTGATTTTTGAATAAATTATTGTGTATGCTAATTTGCTAAAAGTTTTCAGGTTAGTCTCCTAGCAGTATTTTTTCAGTTTGGGCACTGCTTTACTTCAGGCTTTGTTTTTCATTGCCTTGTCACACAGGATCTAGTCTGTACAGTCTGTTATTACTTCTTTCTTTAGCTTTAAAAAGCTCCATTTATCCAATTTTCTATGATTTCCTGTGTTACGTGTGATGTCATTTTGTTATTTGTAGTAGCATAATATCCAATAATCACACTAATTTGACAGGGACTATTTAAAGGGAGAGAGAAGTTGCTTCACTGCAGTGGCTGCAGCTGATACCAGCTGATCACCTCCGCTATCTCCTGCTTTCTGTGGTTAAACAGGAGTGCAGCATTTCTGCTGATGTTCTTCCCTGTATGTCCACAGGTCAAATGTAAAAGCAACTGTTGTTTTCTCCGTAGTGCTCTGGGCATTGCGGAGCATGACCTGCTACTCCATTCAGAAATCTGCAAAAACTGAGCTGATTGTCTCATCGCATTGAGCAGTTTCTTGAGAGGTTTTTAAGAAAACATTTAGTTGTTTCTCTTTTTTCTTGTGTGTTCTCTACCTCTTGAGAGATCCCCGGTTGCTCTTGTTTTCCTTTGTTGTATAACACGTGTAAATCTTTAAACTGAAATGCAAAATGAAAAATGTTCAGCACTACACATCTTGCCTGGAGATTGATGATGCGGGCTTTGGGCTCTGATGGTTCAGGCTGCAATGTCACGGGATATGTGCATGGCAGCACATATTCACTAAAGGATTATTTGGTACCCTCCCCTAGGTCATCTTTCATGTGTTTTTTCCCACATACTATTTGATTTCTTTATGTTAATTATAGTGGGAAAATGGGCTGATAGAACACCAGCCTTTTCTGCAAGTCATTTCTATGTCTCACAGCTTTCACCAAACACCTGGAAAAACCAGCTGTCAATAACAAGATATCACAGGCTGGCAATGTGCTGACTGCCTCTTGCCAACACCATCACCATCACCATCACCATTACCATCACCACCAAGATTCCTGTCTGGGCATTGCCAAAAGGCAGTTTTGGTCATGGAAAGCTCCTTCTGATGACCTTGCCATTGGCACTGAGATTTTAACAACGTTTGAGGCTCTGGTAGCAATAGGATGTCACAGTTCTCTGTTAAATGGCCGATTTGGTAAGACCACGATCTGGTATCCTCCCTTCCTAGAGACATTCACCTCCAGCCTTTCCCTTGCAATAGATGGTGAGGATGTAAGGAACTTAGAGCAGTGTAGGAAGGCAGATAGAAGGGGAAGTAGAACTGCCTTTAATGCAGTAAATGAATAATGTGCAGTGCAGTGTAGCTGCAAAAACAAATTAAATCTTCTGGTACCAAAAGCTTAAGATTTTGCTTCCCTCCAAAAGATGGACGGAGTGTCCTGCCTGGCTCAAGCTGCTCTTCTCAAAGGACAGGGTTTTCCAATTGTTACCGCATTGTGTAGCCTGGTGTGGACATCTTTACTGTCTTAAATGGTGTTATATTTCATCTTTAAGGCAACTGAATCGTTCCCAGATAAACTCTCTCCTCAATCTTCCTTATGGAGATTTAAAGTGAAGTTTTAGTCTAAAAACCAAGCATTGTGTTCTGTACAAGACCCTTGCTGACAGCCTTTCCTGCATTTTGCACACCTGAGTCATGGGTCCTTTGAATGCATATCACAAAGCAGATCTTCTAGAGGCATCTCCACAGCAGAGATAGTCCTCACAACTGCTTCCAAACCTGCTGATTTCCGTGTGGGAAAGGTAAGGGCTGGGAAAAGAATCATATGTAGTTTAAATCTTCACAGGGGTTGTGGAAAAGCATATAATGTACTTAGCATTTAGCTTCAGATGCTCTGAAAAATCACCTTGATTATTTTCCTTAAATAGATTTTTCAGTGGGAAAGTGGAGTAAGACATCATCTGTTCATCTTGTTAAATATGTGCTTAAAGAAATGATGCAATTACAAAAGTTACTGAATTACAAAAGTTTAGGGTTTATTTAGCATGTTTTCGAATTGTCTTCAAGTTTCTGCTTTGTGAACGAAGACAATAGAAGAAAAACACTGACCCAATTATTTTAACATAATACAAAGCTGAGGAACTAAATGTACATGAACAAGCTGAGGGAATTTTAGAAATCCTTGCAGCTTTTGAATTGGATGGTTTGCTAGGGAGCTGAGATGAACTCTGCAGCACCTGGATACTTGCTAGCATGGGTTGGTAAAGTATTAGAGAGAGGCTCTAACATACATAAGGTATAGATATATGATATAACTATAAAAACACAGCCAAGAAATATCAGAGATTCGTATTTTGCTAGTAATTTCTGACATAATCACCATTATTTGGATGTTTTCCTCTTTCTTGAGGGAAGGGGGATGGAGATCTGAAGTTCAGTCGTGAATTCCTGCTGGCAGCAACAGGATGGTGCACACATTACTGGAGAAGATGTGGTGATTTCTCAGGCTTTCTTTCCATTAGCTACGAGAGAATAAGCCGTGCTAGATCTGATTCAGAATTAGCAGCACTGCTGATATGCTTGATGTTTCTGACACCCTGCTGGGGCCTGGTGTAACTGGCTCTTTTGGTGTGAGCGGGTGAAGAGGCTCACAGGCTGCACAGAACACAGCCTGTGTGGCATCGGCTCCCCTGTTGATTTAGTTTCATTTTCTGTTTTTCTGACTTGCTCAACTGCCTGTAACGGCATTAAAGTATTCTTCTGATCTTTGTTTCCATGTGTTCACTAAACGCAGTTCTAGAAAGCCTTTATGCCAAAGGAACATTAAAAGTGAGAGGCAGCTCCCAGATTTGTTTCAAAAATCATTGGCTAATTGCATACTTGACTGATTCTTGTTTATAATAGCCTCTACTGAGAGAGCCTTTGCTGGGAACTTAATGCAGAAACTCTGATGGGGCAAATCCATGCAGGAGAAGTACACGAGTCCTACCTTGGACAGCATGTACAGACAAGCACCTATTGTTACATCCATACTGTGCTGTCAGAGAGAGAATATTTCCTGCCCAGAATTGTGTTCAGAGATACAGACAGCAACAACTTGGGATATAATGCGAAAGAGTTGTGAGGGAAGCACAGGCACTGGCAACTAGAGGAGTACGTGGCTGTGCGTCCCTCAGGAACTGAAGAACTAAGCTGCTGGAAAATGCTGAAGCTGGAATATGGATGACTCTGCAGGAACAGTCTCAAAAATTTCAGATTGATACATCCTCTGGCCTCTTAGTCATTCACTGTTAAACTCTGTGTCCATGCCAGGGTCTTGCCAACCAGACTAAAATAATCTCTTTACCTCCACTCCTTGTCACATTGTCCCCTTCCATCCTCTGAAACATGCTTGCTAAAATAGACTTCCGTTTCCACAGGCCAGGATAATTGACCTTCCCACTCCTCTATCCCTCTCCCAACTTTGTGAGCCCCACCCGAACTTTATCATCATCTTCCAAATCAGAAACAATCTCACTGTTTCTACTGCTTGCACTTAATTCCTGCTCTCATTTCCTTCCCATTCTTGCTGCTTGCTCTTTCAAATCTGTATGCGTGTTTATGTGGCTATAGCTGAATATGGGTGAGTATTAGTTATTTTATACATGGGAAGGAGAGGAGAAGGAGACAAGATGATCTGGAACAAGATCTTTTAAAGAATTTGATTTTTGTATAGTATTGTTACTGAAGAAGAGTTAGAGCTTACCTAAGTTAGAGGACAGTACTTTTTCATTGAGAAAAAATCAGTACCAGTGACAAGTAACAAAAGCATATTTGCTCCCCACAGAGTGCCAACAAATTGCATCAGTGAAGTCTTCTTAGAGCTGACTTCCAAAGAGAGTGATTCTGGGGGAGAAGAAGTAAATCTAATTACATTTCATCAGGCTGGATTGGGTAGTGAGGATTGGCCACACATACTGACTCTGCTGTCCTATGGAAGTGCTGACTGTTACTTAATTCAAACTACAATTTTAAATGAACTGTGGATGTTGCAAGCTTCCAGGTGTTTGGGGTTGAGTGCACTTATTAAATGATGTTGTCTTGGGCAGCTGATGTGTAGCTGGTGACCAGCTCTTTGCAGACTTGTTCGAGAGGATGATTCAGTCTCTTCCCGCACCTCCTCATTGTCCCATTCTCCTGTCTGGAGAGTGAGAAAAGAAAGAGAAAAGTTTGTGAGAGTTTCATGGATATAAATGGTCATCAAAAAGCTGACTGTGGCTGATTTTCATTGGAAAGGAATTGTCAGACAAGGCTGATAGAGGGTTTCTCCTTCCCATCTCAGTTCTTTTTGCCTTTTTTCCCTATATTATATGTGTTTGAAGAAAAATATTGAGTAGCATACAATGAACAACATTTCCGGCAGATACTGCTACTTCCCAGCAGCCTGAAAGGTGGGAAGAGCTTTGGATTTTATAGATAGAAAGACAAGAATGAATTTATCTTATGCTTTGAACAGTGCCAGTGGCTAATAATTCTTGCAGCATCAGGAGACCAACAATCATAGCCTGAAGTTATTTTTGGCCCTCATTTCTAACCATTGGTCAGCCAGCTTAGAGATGGCAGCTGCTTGGTTCTAACCCTGTGAGATCCACCTTCCTTTGTTCCTCAGCCAATCCATAGTGCCTATGTGAAAAGAAAAATCTAGCAGTCTACAGAAGCTGTCATATACAAGCTAGAGGGCTGCTTCTGTTTTAAATTTCATTTCAAATTGCCTCAAATTTCCTGAGGGAAAAGAATCAGGAAGGGCAGTTCCACATCTGTCATCACTGTTTTACTCAGAGATCCTCCAGCTTAACAGCATCTCAAAAGAAAATTGCCTCCACTTGCCATGCAAGTTGCAAAATGTACGTAAAATCATCTTGGTAAATCTTTGTAATACAGCTGGAAGAAAATTTCCTGCCTCTAGTGAGTATTCACCTTTGAAATATTTTTGCTTTTATGTTCTATTCAGGGAAACTCTCTAAGAAAGAATGTGTCTAATTGTCACTTAAAAACTCCCTTGGACCTGTGACTATACTGGAACTTCTATGCCGTGCTGAATTTGAGGATTCAGTTTTTCTATCAACCCCGTAAACATTGTGACTCTACTCCATTATTTTTACAGTGTTGATACATGGCACTGCATCTCCAAAAACACTTCAGCTGAAATTATGTCTTTCAGAAACAGTAGAATATTCCTTGTCTGTTTAGCAGTTTCTGCAGATCTTGAACCAAATTCTTTCAAATGTGTTGTGCTGTGGTGCATAATTTCAGGCACTCTATGTAGCAGGCATGCAGAGTTACTTGATCTCAGCTCTTTCAGTGGCGACGCATCTCCCACTTTCTTCATAAATTGAATTAAATTATCACTTCTTTACCCTGTCTTCACAAGCAAATTTAGACATCTCACTTTTCATCTTGCATTTTAAATAGAAAAAAACAATAGTAGCAATCACTTCAGCATTTCCATGGCGTGAGAGATGGCCTAATGAATTAATAGAATTTGCAGCTGCAAAGGTCTTTTGGTTAAGTTTTTCTAGCGTGCTTTTGCAAACTACTCTTAAGCCCCAGGAGATCCTCTGAATGCAGCCTGGTATTATTTGTCTTAGACTGACGAATGAGGTGCATAAAGGCTGTGAGACCTGTTGAAAGTTGGATAAGGCATTGTTAGTGTAAGGAAGAGGGCATCGATGTACTTGGCTAAGCATTCCTCACGCTGCTACCTAAGCACATATCCTGTGCACTGGGTGTTTCTGCTGACAGGGAACGGTTACACAAAGTACCAGGTTCAATCAACAAGGGATTCTTCAGCTAATGAAAAGCTCCTTAAACTTTTGCTCTTGTTACTGTGAATATAACATAGATTTCTTTCTTTCCATTGAGAAAATCTGAGCAGTCCGAGCCCATACATTATTCCACTTTGATGGCAGAGTAACTGTCCCGGAGATTGCTCAAGCTTCCTTTTCACCAGCAGCATAAACTGCTGCGTTCACTTCATCAAGCTTAAGTGTTAACTACTTCCCATTAACACAAATGTTCCCAGGTTCAGGATCAAGAGAACCTGCTTAAGCAAAGCATCTGTCTGAGCTCCTCTCAAGTTAATGTTCCACACAGTGTGCTTCTGAAAGACTGATAAGGGAAGAAGGGAAAGCCTTGGCACTTCTGTCTCTTCTGCTGTTTAGAGGGATGGGGAAAGAAAAAAAAAAAGAAAAAGAAGAAGCTTTTTGTGAGCCATCTCCTTACACTTCTGTAACTTTATGTCTTTGTTATGATCTCTGATACTCAGAAGGGTGGGAGAAGAGATTTGTAGTTACATCACAGAGCTAACAGTCACGAATTTGCACGCCTTAGGCCCTTGACCCGGCATAAGAATCTACCAAATGCAGGGCAGAAAGTGTGTGGTGGCTCTAGTCAAAAAGAACAATGATAGTGCCATATAGGCGATACAAGATTTTGGGTGTCCATTTCATGATATATACAAGAGGGGAAAAAATAATCCAGATGACCCCTCTGTCTAGGAAGAGGGATAAGTGGAGCTAAATGCAGAGGCACATTTCAGTCACAAACGAATATTATATCTTCTCAGAGAGCTCTCATTTTACTGACCACGGAATGTTTAAACCAGAGAGACACGTCAGTTCATGCAAACTTAATGCCTTCATCCTATCAGAGCTGGCTTCTGCTCTAGAAACACGCATGATCTGTAGTTTTCCTTATGCAACTCTGCTATGGAGGGCAGCTTTGTTCCACTCTTGGTTTTGGGTGTACTTAAAGATATGTCATGTGCCGGGGGGAATATGAGCTTGACAGTCATAACCATGCACCACAAACAGCCACTCCAGAAGAGTTAAAATGATTAAAAGAGGCAAGCACAAATGTGAGAGAATCCCTTAATAGTCTCCCATCCTTTGATCAATAAAGAGATTTCATGATCCCCCTCTTGTTTCCTTGTTGACTAACTTCCAGTAAATATTCTTTAGCTGCCTATCTGGCATCTTTTCAGAATTCTTGCATCCACGTTGTCCTTTGCCCAGGACTTCCTCATGTTTCCAACTTCCTGCATGGAGAGGCCATTTCTTTCTGTCTGGTTTGAACTTGACTTGTACCTTCATTTTTCGTTCCTTCTAAGTATAAGAACAAACTGTTGATTCCTATATGCCTGCTCCAAACTACTTTCTCATGTTTGTCAGCCTTGTCATATGCCCCAGTCATCTCTTTTTCAGACTAAAGAGTTACAGACTGTTCAGTCGTTCATTGTGTGTTTGCTTTCAGGGCTCCACGGATGTAATTCCTTCAGTCAAAATCTTAACCATGCACACCGGCATGAAAACCATACCAGCAAACAAAAAGAAAAAAAAACATCTCAATTGGAAGAATCTCTGCTTTGGAGTCATGATAAGGGGAGGACATGCAAGTGCAGGTGATTGTGGAAGAGTTTCCAAAGAGACCATCAGTGCCATTATCTAAAATGTAAGGACAGCGCACATAAAGAAGACCTGTTTTTTTTCCCCCAGGATTTCTGGGAGCCTCAATAATTTTAAAGGATCTGTTCCTAAAACAAGGATTTGTTTTTAGGATGGGCGTGGTGAAACACTGGAACAGGTAGCCCACAGAGCTGGGTGCCCCATCCCTGTAAACATTCTTGGTCGGGTTGAACAGGGCTCTGAGAAACCTGATCTAGTTGAAGCTCCTTGCAGGGGCGTTCAACTTAGATGACCTTTGGAGGTCCCTTCCATGCCAAACTGTTCTATGAAAAAGCAGTACTAGAGTAGAAAAGGTTGTCATTAAACTCATTACACAATCATTAAACATAATTTTCAGTACAATTGTATTTTTCCCTTTTCACCAATTCCTCTAGCATACACAGTCTCTCTGATAAGGACACTGTAGTTTAGTGTTTTCCACAAATACACTCCCTCCTATGTAGCCACAGGGCATCTTGATAAAAAAACACATCCCTCCAGCGTGATGGAGGTTTTTCGTTGTCTCTCTGAGCTTTCCTATTCCTGCAATTCCCTTCTCATGTCACCTGGTGGCTGCTGAGCCCTTCTGCAGCTCAGAAGGTGCCACTTGCTCCTGGGAGCAGCAGAGACCTCCGAAGTAGTCCCAGGAGATTTAAGATAAGGATTTATGGTCATACTTTTTTTTTTTCTTAATTCCTAGTGATGGAATCTGACGCTGTAATATTTCTGTGAGCATAACAGCCAGTGCTTTTCCATGGAAAAGGAGAAAGAACTAGCATAAATATTCTCATTTTGAGCTAACTCCTGGTATTTACACATAATTCTTCTTGATAATTTGAAGTGAGAATCGGGCCTTTAGTGGGGGAAAATACTCGATTCTTCGTTAACATCCACCTCTCCACAGCTGCATCAATAAGTAAATTGACTGGGTCCAGAAAGAGCAAGGTAATTATTTTCAACAGTGTTCATCCTGATCTTCACCCAAAGCGGGGACAGTTCAAAGCAGAATACCTAGCAGAAGTTATTCTGCAGCAAGCCTAGTGTCAGTAATTTCTTAATTTCTTTTCAAAGGGTCAAGAGGGAGCACCATCCCATATGCATAAATGAGGGAACCATTTTCATCCTGTCACAAAGAGGGATTTTGTTTGCCAGTGTGGTTTGAATTGGCTGGAAAAGTGTAAGTAAGCATTATTATTAATCTTGAAGCTCGTGGTGTGACGGTTTTGCTTTATGTTTAGTTTTCTGTGTGTTGTTTCATTGTTTGGGGTTTTTTATAATTCCAGTTAATTCATCCATAGGATCCTGATTTTTTTTTGCCCCAGCACGGCTGTTAGAGGCCAGTGTTGTGGTGATCTGTCTTGTTGAATAAGGACAGGTGGTTTTCACCCTTGTCTGTCATCAGCCTGGTTTACAATAAGAGGTGTGAAAAAGGCACACTTTTCCCACAGGGCAAACACATGTTTGGGTGAGAGCTTGTGTTTAAAGGGCATATAATTAATAGCTGTAAAGAGCCCGTTCCTCTAAACATAGCAAGGCGGTGATCTTCACTTGAACAAGTACTACCAGGGGAGAACATTTTACAAAAAAGAGAAAAAGAAAATATTTGCTCAGGAATTTAAGGTCAGGAGTCCCGTTCAGAGCCAGTGAAGTATGTCATCTTACCTCTTTCAGGTATTTCTATCAATCTGTTTTGGAGAATCTTTGGAGGGATGGCTGAGATGTCTTATCTGGGGGTCTGGAGGGTGGGAGTGGGATGTGCAAGCGCACAGCTGCTCTAGATAAAAGTCTATCAGACTTGCAGCTGGCATGAGAAGGACTCTTGTTCTCTTTTCTTGAGACAAAAGACAGAAGTAGTAGCCAGGACACGACCTTGTAGGCCTGAGGACAGGGGAGGCCAGCTGGCCACTAGATCCAGTGGAGGACATGTAACCCCTTCTCCATGGACAGAGTGCTTCAGGGGGGCCCTTGAGACCCCCAGAAACAGAGCTCCCAGCACTGAGCAGATAGAACTTGTACGGCTCTTTCTGCAGGCTACCTCCGACCAGGAAAGAGCACAGAGGTCTCTGAGGGAAGAAGGACTGCTTCTTTTGAAGCATGGCTCATTCACAAAAAGGTGCAAGGGAGTCGAAATAAAAGCTCAACCACTTTTTAATGACTTCCTGAATCTTTGTGGGAGGGTCATACTGTCCCAGCACAGGGTTTTCCTCCTGACAGCATTATTTCAGTGTTGCATTTCCATTGTTCATGCGACAGTGTCTCCTTCCTAGTTGTCTTTCAAGACCCTGTCAGATTTGAGGACTTGCTGTCAGTCCAGTATTCTCCAGTACTGCAAACTGGGAGCAGCTCTCCTGTGTTTACAGGTACTGGTGCAGTGAGCTGTGGTATGGGAGAGCACTTCTCTTTCTGCTCCACTACAACAGAGCACCTCCCCAAATGTCTGCTGGGGCTGAGATGCCCCTGCCAGTGCTTCTCCTTGTTCCTGACTCCTCTCCAGTGCTGAGCCCAGTAAGAGTTTGGATTTCTCTTCAGCCAGCTTTGTGCAGCACTGGGGAGTGAAGGGGAAGAGGTGGGCTACAGCAGGGTGAGGAGAAGGCTGGGAGGGCCAGGGCTTTGAGGGCCAGCTCAGCTGGGACAGGTCTGCAGGACAGGCTTATGATTCCTCTGGGAGGCCCCCAGAGCACCTCTGGGTTTGGGTGCTCTGCCTGCTTCTGCCCAGATCTCTTGTGACCTGCCTTTTAAGTCCTCCTTTTCCTCTGCTCGTTTCATTTATGACACTTGGCTTTCACACAGCTCTCAGAGTAGCTGAGGCTTGTTCTGTGAGGGCGAGGAAGGTGTTCCTCTTCCTTCAATCTTTATTTTCTATCTGTGTAGCTTTCTAGGGAGCATATATACTACCCTCCACCCCAACCCCTTTGTTCTCTCCCAAAATTACACTTCATTTTCTGCACTGCAGGTGTAGACACAGCCAACTTCTCTGCCTGAGGTTGTGAAATGGTAGAAAAATGGAGAAAAAGAGGCAATACCTTAGCTGAGATGTGCATGTGGGAGGGAGGAGGTGTAGGGGGACAGGGAGTATTCATGGAGCCCCATGTGGAGGGACCAGCAGCCTGTGTGGAACAAAACCATTTTAAACTCACAACAGGGGATTGAAGGGTTCCAATAGAGAGACTGCCAGCTACAAAAACCAAATCTTTAAATAACAGGGAGAGCGATGAGAAAAGCTCTGAGCCGCTCACTCGCAGGAAGGGAGCCGGCTTCACTCAGCCTGGATGGAAAACTGTGTAATCACATTGGCTTCGGGGATGTTGCAAGGGCTTACACCATGGAAGAATTTAGCCTGCTGGGTCCAACGGCCTTACTCAGGCTGAATAATTCTTTTGTCCCTTCTCTGCATCCTGATTGCACCATGTGTTGCACCAAGACGTGTTGGTTTTGGTTCCAGTGAGGCAGGTTTTACCAGGCTTGTGTGAGGGACCCTTGTTAAAACTGCACTGCTGAACTGAAGGGAAGGTTTCTTCAGCTTTCCAAAAAATTCTCTTTTTGGGCAGACTTCAAGCTTGGAAAATGTCAGCCTGAGAGGTGAAACTTAAGGAAAATTACAAGCAGTGGAGTAAAAGGAGATATCATGGAAATCCTTTACCACTGATAGTAGCCTGCCAGCTATATTACACACTTTAAAGGAAGTCCTCTTTAACAAAAGAAGTTATAGAATATACTTTGCAGTCAATTGAAGGAGCTTATTGCTCTGGAATATCAGGGAAAACCCTGCTGTAAGAAATGTCCTTTAGTTAAATATACACCAGCTCTAGTCCCTATGTCTGTATAACTATGAGCATTTTTTCATTTTAGAAGAAATTTTTAGCACTCATATTTTCACCACTGCTTGCCTAGTAGATTGTTGACTGATTGAGAGGGAGCTTGAAATTATTCTGGACCCATCTTGCACGCTGTGCCATCATGATGGCACCTGGACCATCCTTGCAACTTCTAAAGTGGGTTCCGTGTGCTTCTGTTTCTCCAGCTGACCCTTAAATAGTGTCCTCTGAGCCTCTGATATGAAACACAGAGTGAGAAAAAGACACAAGTGTTAGAAAGCCAGTGTCTCTGTAGGGACCAAGATTTGCCTGTTCTCTGGGGTTTTGTTCCGATATGACTTCTTATGTTTCTTTGTGTTCCAGTATGATTTTTCTTCTTCCAGGAAGGCATTACTTGATTTTGGGTTTTTTACCTTCGGTGCAGGCATATGATTTCAAATACCTTCCTCAGACTCCAACACATAGTTCTTCAGAAATGTAATGGGCAGGTAGGCATGGGAAAGAATTTGATTATACTTGAAAAGAAAGACAAAATAGATCTGATGGTAAAGCTATCCAGCATGTTTTAGGTTTCTCTCTGTAGTTTAGGTAGAAAGGATTGTTCTGCTGCCAGTGTAAATATATAAATTTTAAAAGAGATGTCAAGGACTGCTTAACATACAGACAAAAAAAAGTTTCACACATCTGCCCTTATAATAGCCCTATGTGTTTGTATTCTACTTATTTATGCATTCGCATTTGGTTTATTTATGAGATCTTTGCCCAGAAATGTTCCCCTATTAACTCTATATGGCTCTATATGGTAATTAATATATCACTGTGATATTCCATCTGTTATTATTTCTCCAGCATTTGCACCTACGAGCCCCAGCCAGGATCAGAGGCTCATTTGGATCACAGGATCAAAGTCTCTTTTGTACTAGGGACTTCACATGTGCACAGAGGGTAGCTGAGGCTTTTAGTCTAAACACAGAAACTGGGCAAGTGTCAGTGAACGGATGGGTGCTGGCCCTTAGCACTGACCAGCCCATCGAGCAGTGCTGAGGACACTGTAGTAGTTGTGGAAGTCAGGCTCAGACCCCCTGCAGTGCCTTCACCATTCTGGCTCTCCTCAGTGCTGTGGCACCTCCAAAATGAAAAGCATGATATGACTGCGAGTTCCTCGATGTATTTGGGCTGTAGTAAGTCACCCACCTAAGGCCACTGAAAGGGAAGCAACAACTGCACCCAGAGCTGTAGCCTTTTTGCTCTCAAAAATGGAATGACAAAACAACTTGTTAAGCTGGCTTAACCACAAGGATGCCCTAACATGAGCCATCTTCCTGTGAGATTTCATGCAGCTGCAAGTGCCTGCTGGGAGCAGAGGGATCTGAAGTGTGTAGTCTCCTCTGCAGCGGGAGGGCAAACATGGGAGGTGGCTACAGCAGTGATGGCACAAAAGATGCTTTAAAGCCCAGCTGTGGTTAAGGTAGGAAGCTGGCAATCAAGGCTCAGTCCCAGAGGTGCAAGGAGGAGGGGAGAAAGGAAGTGGTAGTGTCAGTGTGGTTGAGGTTTATGAATCCGAAGCTAAAGTAAACATAAATAACCTGTAAAGTGTGTGGAAGTAGAAGGAACATTTTAATTCAGCTTTGCAGGTTGTGAGCAAGTGATTCTGGCAGGCCAGGGTAATGTTTTAACTACTATGGTGATGGTGTTATTGCTGTGTACTCTGAAAGTACAGAGAAGACTATCTTTCGCTGGAATACTAATGCGTTAATAATTATAAAAGATGCTTCTCCAAACTGCTGTCCAGTGGAAGCAGCCTCCATAAGCAGTGTGGTGTTCGTGCTGTCAGGCACTCATTATTTCTGTTCAGTGGTGGCAGGAAGGCACCAGCTTAACCATAAATATTGACGACAAGCTGAAAAGTCTTCTGTTGGAGGGGAAAAAAGTAAGCACAAAGGGTTGAGAATGCAACTTTATAGTTTTCTGATGGTGAAAACAGAGATGAAGACATTTATGATGTCCAGAAAATGTTAAAGGAAACATGAAATGGAATATCCAATTTCAATAGCTGTGCTGGGAATGAAACCTTTCCACCTGAAGTTATATTAAAACACTTCCTCTCTGATCTTCTTCCATAGAGAAGGAGACTTTTGTGTGTGTGTGTGGTTGAGGATGGTGCGAAATAATAATTTTCAGTATTTCAGGTATGAAAATTAAAATATGTTTATTAGTCTGAAATGTCACAGTAGTGTCCCACGGCAATGGTACTCTAAGGAGTTCCTCATGTCTCCACTCTGCTGCTTGGTCTGCGTCTTTCCATCTAAACCTCAGAGCCATCTTTCTGCAGAAGAGGGATGATGGAAGATGCCATTCTGTGCTCCGCAACATAATTTGTTTGGATGATCTGTTAATTGCAAAGAACCCTGTGAACGCAGGTGTGTTGATATTTGGAGAATGCTTTCAGGGAAACAATTTCCCAAAGCCAGGGTGAAGGACATATTTCAGAAATAGAACAGGAATGACAATTATATAAATTTTCCTGTGAATCACGTGGATAATCTAAAACAAAAAACCCCAGAGCTGGTTTTAAGTAGTTACCTCAGAGGCCATTCATCTGCCTTGTTTAGTCTCAAAGAACACCAAATACATCTTATTTCCAAAAGAAACATCCAAAGGAATAATCTTCCAATGTGTCTCTGTGTATTTGTGTTGCTGATAGTTTTTTGGCCACAGATGCATCCCACGCTGTGCAGGGCTCCAGCTCCAGGGTTGCACACTCCTGGTACTGTGGGTACAGAGGCAAATTTCCTTCTCTTGCATCGTGGCCTGGCTTTTGGTAAGTCAACACCAGTGGCTTTCCAAGGTTGTCTTTAATTTTTACTTTCCTCCTTTTTCTTTTGGTGAGTTTACATGTGGCTGTAATCTGGTGCCCAGGCATCGTACTTGCAGGGCAATTTTAAGGCCTGATATGGGTGTGCTGTGCCAGGTCTGGGAATGGAATTTTTGTTTCAAGTTACCTTAAAAGACATTTTTTTTGGGCTCTTCTTTTTTAGTGGGTTTTCACATAAATTAAAAGTGCGTTCAGGGAAAGTTTTCTAATTTAATAAAGGTTTTTAAAATTCTCATTATAAAAACAGGGAAAAAAGGCACTTTTGTTGATAGATGTGTCTTTGTTTTTCAGTTTACTGGTATCTATAAACATTTAGAGTAATTCTTCAGCTTTCTAGCTGGGGATTTCTTATGCTCATGTGTAAATAAACCACAAAGCCACAAATAAGCACTTGCCACTTTGAATGGGTTTTTGAAAGCTAAATGCAGGGGCACAGTTGAACTTCAGAAGGAGTACTTACAAGCAAGGATTTGCAAGGATGTAGTGACATTAAGGCTTGCTAAAGCATAGCTCTAACTTTAGCCAAAAATACTTATAAAGGACTCTTGTGCTGATGCCTCAAACATATCACCTTATTGCTGCCTATATCCTGCAGTTTGAGAACTGCCATCCAAGGAAAATTGCAGGACTTAGAGCACATGACTGGTAATGAGAAACGTTCCACTTGAGTATTCAATCAGTTTCACCTTAATTTGTGGTGGCTCAGTCAAGGGCTGGATTGAAGAGCTCGTTTTAGAAAGTGTTTTCTTCCTCAACATCTCCAGCTCTGCCAGGGAGAAGGACAGATGCTGCCTCAGAGCAGCATTGTGGCGAGGTTAGGAGGAGCACTGCAGCTTTGTCATTTCTACTCTGGTGGGGTCAGGGAAAAGGCAGGGTCTTTGGAAACAAAGTGGTTTTACATATCCGGTGGTATGATATATTAGTAAAGGGCCAGGATTTACATTTTGATTGGCCAAGGCCTCATGGGCATCCCTCCAAAAAGGCCATACAGCTATGAGTGTGCTTGTGTTTTACTTTATGGGGAGGGGCAGAAGAGGGAGAAAGCAAAAATAATTTTGCCAAAATGGTTCTTGTCTTGCAAAAAGAACTTGGACATAATTATTCCTAAATTCTATGCTAATACTCAGGATAAATATTGTGTTCAAACTTTCCTGGCTGTTTCAGCAGGCAGGACATAATCATCTTCATAACTACTGAGAACAGTCTTTCAGTCCAGATGCAACCTTATTTCTTTATCTCTGTGATTAGGCATGTTGTACTAAACTTTATTTTATTGCAGCTTCCCAGAAATGCATGTTTTAATATACCAGACAAGAATAAGCAATGAGCTCATATGCAGAAAAAAGCCTGGTTTATAGTTATTGAATATACATGCTCTGTGTTTGCTATGAGTTTAATATGTATGTCATGCATTCTACTAAACAATTCAAGCATAAATGGAAAAGTTGGGTAATAATGGAAAGAATCTAAAGCTTTTGAATGCAAAAGGGCTAGGCAGAAGCGTAGGTAGGACGTAAGAGCTTTGATTATGCTGTTTATACTTGTTTTTAATAGCAGGCTCCCCAACAGCCATTGTGATGAAAGGGCATTTTTGAAGATCAGTACAGATATTTCAATTAGCTGGTATACCTGACACAAGAAAAGATACTTATTTTATTGAAAGATGAAAAAGTTTTTCTGAAAACAGAAAAACTACAGATTTTGTAACTTATACGCAGAGATAGAGCAGAATCCTGCATGTTTAGCAATGCAGGTCTAGCTCCAAAAAGTAACTTTAAAAATAGCAGTGTGAATCATCCAGCAGTTTCATATCAAAGGTGCTTATCTACAAGCAATCCAATGGTTTTCCTAACTGTCAGCAGTGCACAGTCTCCCTGGAAGCTGAAAGTCAAACTGTGTTGCTTTTGGCTCACACTTCAGCAACAATAAGGATTGGACCATTGGAAGCTACATCCTGTCCACGGACTTCAGAGGGTATCGCTTCAGTCCTCTTATGTTTGAGAGCTCGGCCCTTTTCAGGAGTTGTTGTTAGTGTTGTTGTTTGATTTGTTTCATCTTTGGACCTTTTGGTATCCCTTTGAGCTCAGACATCTCAAGCCTCTCTTCTCTGGCATGACTAAAGGTGGAAGAAACAGCAGTGTCTGGTTTTACACCTTTCCAAGGAACAAAAATTGTCCCCAGATGAAGCAGAGCAGATAAGCTGACTGTCATCAGCACTGAAACCCAGCAGTGCCACGAAGTTCCCAGAAACACATAATCCCCCCCTAAAGGGCTGTCTGGAATATCTTGTTTCATCCAAATTGAAAGGTCCGAAATGAAACATTTTGAAAAGGGCTTGGACTTAGGCCTTGTTTGGACGTTTTTTTGTCCTTCATACAATGCGTTGTGGATGAAATGGACAGGCTTCTGGACACTTGGATTTGGGCCCGGCAGTGCTGCGGTGGTAAAGCCCAAAGGCCTTGTCACTGTTGCAGTAACCAGTGACGAGTGCTGGCTGATAGGAGACCAGAGCGAAATCTGCAAATGCGCGGGGCAAAGAGCTCCCCTCAGGCTGGATTATTCCTTACACATCAGCTGTGCAGCTGCAGGAAAGCTCTGATGCCAGGTGAGGAACTGGCATAGTTCAATTACCTGCACTCTCAACCCGCTTGATTAAACACAGGCATTTGCCCGTGTTCTCTAAATTACTTGGGATCATTTACAGTTGTAAAAATATGCTGTTACAAAAGCTTTGTTGTTCACCTTTAGGGATGAACATGTTCAGCCCTGACAATGTTATCTAGGGAGAACAGCAGCCCAAATCATCTCAAACATGCTTGCAATATAACACAGCTTCAGGCGAGGCTCACTGACATCAGTGCTGAGAAAGAAAAGAACGAAGATGAAGTGACCATTACAATGAGCAACGTGAGGCAGATGACACAATTTTGCTTGAACAACCAAATTTAAATAACAGAAAATTGCACTGCCTGTCCTTTTTTTCCTAGTTGTCCGGAGGTGTTCTTTCTGTGGCAATGAATTATTCTCGGGCTTTAACATAAAACAGTGTGTATCCCTGAAGCTGTAGCGCTGTCTGTCCAGACAGAGCACAAGGCTTCTGAAACATTGCCGTCTCGTGGCAGTCTCCTGGCACCACCGCAGCTGCCGTAGTACAAACAGCCTTGCCAGAGGTCACAGGCAGGTGCCACAGGCATTTAGAGGTAGGCAGGATACGCAGCGGAAACTTCCTCAAATTTCACAGATGAAGATAGAGAGTTGGTTTTGTGCAAAAAAAAAAGAAAATTAATCAGATGAGACAGGTGCCCAGTCAGATGATGACAAAGTAACTGAACTGCTGCCAAGTGAAAGGCAGCCCTGGATTCCCTTGATGGGTTTCTGTGCTTTCGTGAGCCTCATAGCAGCCCTGAATTCAGTCACCTTGCTGAAGCAGTTCAGTGTCTACATCGACAGTCAGGAAGGTTTACAGCTCGGGAAGGCAGATGACCTGGGATGGCTTTCTCAGAATGGGAGCTCTCTTCTTTTCCAAGCCAAACTTGCTGTACTGCCGCCAGCACACTCTGTTACACACACTCAGTACGAAGTGTTACAGTCATTTTGCAGTAAATACAAGATGAAGATATCCTAAATAATGTGAATAATTCTTTTTTTCCCCCCCATCAACCTCGAGTCAGGGAGGTTTTCTGCCATAGATTGCTTTAGCACTCATCACTTTAAAGTAATCATTATCTCTGTGTATAAATGACCGTCATTCAGAATATTTTAGCACATACTGTACAGTTTGCTTTTAAAAGCAAATCAGCATCTGTCTTAATTTTTGTCATATGAATTATTTCCTAGGCTTACAGTCTTTAACATTAGTCCAAGGAGAGTCAGATTTCCCGGTCTCTGGCTGTTAAACACCAGTTTGGAAGATCTGCATGGATGCGAGTCTGACTTGTACATCTGGCAGTCTACACTGGGCCTTACGCAGATCCTGTCGAAGTAACTTGGTGGATTTCCACTGACCTGTGATGAAGAATCTCTTTATCCCATGCCAAATGTGTTGACCTCCTGCCCTGTAGTGTCCTGCAGAGTTTGTATGAATATCCCATATATTGCTGTCTGCCCAGAGCTGTTTTAAGGAAGAAATCCTTGCCAGACCACGAGCACCAGTTCTAGGAAGGGTATGTGTTTAATAGCACAGTGCCTCAAATCATGTCTGGTTTTTAATAAAGCTTAGAAGGGCTTTTCTGTGCCTCACCTAAATGATCCGAGTCTGAACACAGGGGCTCCGAGTCAATGTCTGCTTCTATAAATGGAGATGTGCATAGAAAGACAGGTGGACGTAGAACCTCACTATATACAGCACATATTTGCTACTAAAGCACTTACATATAAATTTTACTGATTTATTTTATAAAATGCAAACTTGAGTACAGCTTTGAGCAATTATTGATGTTATTTCAGTAAGTTTTCTTCCCTCACACTCCCTTTTCCACTCCAAGGAAAATTCAGTGCCTAAAACTGTTCCCAGTGCATCCCACCATTTTTAAATTGGAAAAAGAGCAGACTTCGGAGTTTCACCGGCTGGATTTCAGGGCATTTCAAGGATTAATGGATAACTTTCCAAAAGACCTAAGACATGTTTCACTGGTGGGTGTGTGAAGGATAGGCATCTCTGATTTTAATAAACTTCTGACCGTGCAAAAGCCATTGCTACCAGAGTTAGTGGCAGCTCAGGGGTTCTGAAGCCCTGCTGTGTCATTTCTGCTGTAGAAGCTGTGGTCTCTAGCACTGGCCCAGGCTGGCTCTAGAGAATGAATTTGATATGGTGCATCTTCTGTGCCTTGGGTAGCTGTGCGGGAGATGTCAGGGCTGGGAGCTTACACCAGTTATGCCTGCTGTTCTTACAGGGATTCAGTGGAAACCAGCCCAGCCAAAACCTGGATCATCTTACAAAGGTGGAGTTAGTTCAGAGAAAAGCCAGTCACAAGCAAAACCTAGGCAATATGAGTGACCAGGGAGTTTGAGGCGCATGCAGAGATTCAAGCCCAGAGGTAACATGACAGTCTGACGTATTGCTCACGTAAGAGGGGAAAATTCCTGTTCTTTGTTACCTCCTCTGTCGTCACTAGAGCTCTGCTGGGGCCAGAATGTTTGCTGCCTTGTGAGATCGAGCCCTGTGATATGCAAAATATCACTCTGATGTACTCAATATCAGTGGCTTTAGCAAGTAGTATATAGTAGTCGCACCAGCTCCATGAAAATCCTGAGGAGGCAAAAAGAACTGAGGGCAAACGCAGCTGTGATAATACTGATTTTATAAGGGACTGCTATAGCTACTGGCCCCAGTATGGATTTTCAAGGCTAGGGAGTGTTGTAATTTGATGCCTTTCTTCCCTTATTCACTCAAACGTATATAGTTTTATTTTATGTCCCCACACCTTATAACCCTCAGCTTCACGTGTCTGTAGCTGTAAAATACAAGCCTGTCATTTTCTCAGTTTTCCAACCTTTTCCTCTTCTGTTCATAATAGGCTTCCCCCCCCCAACTTAAATGCACTTAGTTTTCCTTAATGATGTGGTGCACTTGTAAGAGTTGTTTATGTTGAGTAGCGGGGGCTTGTTGTCTTTCTGTTGCAGAAAAATATTTGCTTCTTGTGGCTCATGATGGCTGATATTTTTTTAAATCAGATTTTGTTTTCCTAGCTCCTCACCATGCTGTGTCTTCAGGTGAACCCAAGGCCTATCTATAAAATCTCTCTTATGATCTTGACATAAGCTGCAGCTCACTGAACTGCCCTTCATGTTTGTTTTTTTGATATTTAATCTGTTTGGACATCCCTAAAACAGTAGAGTTCCTTTGAGGCGATGATAAGGTGCCAATCAGTTTATTAAGTCACCCTTGTACAGGAGTGGCAAGCTTTGTCTGCCCTTCAACCCTGTCTTATCACAGCCAAGAAGAAACATGGTGAAAGGCATTCATTTGCTTTGCATTTCTCCTAAATTCCAAGGTCAGCTGGTATCTAGTTTGCTCTGCCCAAAAACCGCTTATCAATCTGCTTTTGCCTAGGCACACGAGGTGAGAAGGGAGGTTTGCTCTTTGGGAGCGGGAGCATTGCCATCTACAACTCATGGTAGCTCCAGTACCGAAGTCCAGGCCCGTGTGTGGTTTTTACCTGGTCACAAGACCTGCCAGAAATCAGACTGTTGTCAGGGTCAGAGGCTTCTTAGACCTGCAGTGGCAAGAGAGACCTCTTTAGAGTTGTATGTTGGCCTTACCTGATGTGGATTGTAGGACAAATGTTCCCAGCCACCCTGGGTAAGGCTGGGGATCTGTGGGAAGAGATGGGCCTCAGTCATTTACAGGGATCCATCAAAGAGGTGAAAAGTTTGGCAAGAATTTTGGCTGGAAAATGTTCTTGTGGTATCTAAGTACTGCTATGTATTACCGCAAATCAGTACATGTTGTCTCTGTGTGTTTTTTTTTTAATTTGATTGAGGGCTTCCTTATCACCTCTCCATATTTGCCTGGATGTATGCATATATGCCTGTTACTTGTCTGTCTCCCTAACTGGTTCCTTAATCTTGAGTAATTGAACTGACTTGATTTTATTTGCTATCAATTAAGCAAAACACAGAGGTAGAAAACCATGGTAAAGCAATGCTGACAGCCCTATTTTAAAGTTTGACTTTTTTCTCTCCCAATATTTTATATAATAACATATAAAAGTATAAAAGAAAAAGGAGAGAGGTCTGTCTTTTGCTGCCAAGACAATGAAAAATAAATGCAAATGATATAATAATAGATATCTATTACTGCAAATCAACTGTGTGAATTCCTCCTGGTAATGAAAATAACTATTTGATAGAGCAGGCTGAATACTGCACAAGAATTAACAAATTAACAAACATTCAGAGTCATCTCATTAATCTACTTATAATGGCTTCCCTGTGAACAAACGTGTAACCTTTCATGCTCTGTTTTTTATGAAAATGCTAGCAAAAGGGTTTATAGGCAGGAATACTCATGTGCAACTCACAGAGATACTCATAAAAAACCATATTTTGTGTTTGTTGCATGGTTTGCTTGGGCAGCCCAGAGAAGCACTTGTGTTTTTGCCTAGTTTTAAGCCTACCTTTTCAAGTCACATCAACTTTTGTTCCACGTCAAGAAAACAAAACCTTTATCATTCCTTTTGATGACAGTAGATATGAGCATGTCATCCATGCACTCCAAAGTAATTTCCATCTCTAATTTATCAGTTTCTGAATGTAAATAAAATACTGTGTGCCACGGAGACATCAGTAGGGGAGGAGTGTGTTTAGCCCATCAGTGCTCCAAGCTTACCAGACAACAGCTCTGCACGGGAGGTAAAGCATGTTTCCCAGGAGCAGAGGATACCTTGTTCCTCCTCTGGTGCATCATTTGGAGGGTGGACTCCGGCAGGGAAATCTCACTGCCAGCTGTGATTGCATAGCCCAGCTTTACAAAGGTCAGGAAGGGTCAGAGATAAGGACGTAGGCTGGTCTCAGCCGATGTGCCCCGAATGCAGATGCTCCGCTAGCCGGTGCACAACCCACTCTCCTCTCCAGGCTTTTTCCACCACCGTCTTCTGAACACTGATGTTTGTCATGCTGTTAGTGTTTTTTTCCTTCCAGTGAGTTCACTTTGCAGTGGCAGACAGAAGACCTTTTTGCTGGAGGACTCAGCCCAAGATTTTCTGCCTGGGCTGGGGCAATAGGCACTGGGGCAATGTTTGGGCTGCTGGGATGAGGGCAAATGCTGGTGCTGAACAGCAAGGCTGGTGTATCAGTGAGCCTGTAAAGAGATTTGGGGGGTTATTGGGAAGTGCATTGTTAATGCTATTAAATATTACTTAGGCCTACAGCAAGCTGCACCTTCAACAGTTTAAACTGTAATTGCTAGCTGATGCAGAAGTAAGGCTGAATGTATGTAAATCTTGTTGAAAGCTAATATCATTTTGGCTTCTCAGGCAGATCAGCAGCCTCTGCAATTAACAGCGTGGGCAGCTGATGATGGTAGTGGAGAATCTATCAGTGCTGTAGGATGTGTTCAAATTGGAATACAGTAGATGTTCCCCTTTTTCCAACCTTAGAATAAGCAGATAACACAGAGCCCATGCTGTGTCCCTTTGGAGGGGGAAGGCTAAGAGCCACAGGAATGTGTGACTGGCTTCCAGTAACCTTGACTCTTTCTCCCTTTTCTCATTACATTCGTGGTTTATGGTTCCAGTTGAGAAACCAATGCCACATCCATTTTTTGCCTGCCCTGCTCTTTTCCTATGACACACCAATTTTCGGAGGCAGGGGAAGAGGGAGGAGGAGAAACCTTCCACCAGTGTTTAAAGCAGTTATCCTCAGCCTTCCAGTACCTGAAGGGAGTCACAAGAAAGATGGATAGAGACTATTTGCAAGAGCATATAGAGACAAGACAAGGGGGAATGGCTTCAAACCGGAGGAAGATAAGTTTAGATCAGATGTTAGGGAGAAAATCTTCCCTGTGAGCATGATGAGGCATTGGCACAGGTTGGCCAGAGAAGTCTTGGCTGCCCCATCCCTGGGAGTGTTCAAGGCCAGGTTGGATGGGACTTTGAGCAACCTGACCTAGTGGAAGGTGTCCCTGCCCAAGGCAGGGGGAGTTGGAACTAGATAACTTTTAAGGTCCCTTCCAAACCAACCCATTCTGTGAATGTCCCACCTCCCTGTTGTTTTGAAGTTCTAAGATTTGGCTTTTTACTCTGCCCTTCAAGAAGTGAGCAACCGTTTTGCACTTTTCTATGTCTCAGCATATACAGTTTCTAGTACCTCAGGATCTCATACCTGACTGCGGTACGTCCCATTGCAGGCCTCTTGTTTTGAAATTTTTCATGCAGAAATGCTTTGATAAAGATTTTCCCCAGAAACTTGGAAGCATTGAAAAAAACATTTCCAAGTGGTGCTCTAAGTAAACTTCTTTGCTTCTACTAACCTGAGAACACCTCAGAATTTGTGTGTAGAAACTATTAGTCCATGATGGTTTCTGGGCTTTAATTCTTGTTAACTCTGTTGTGCTATGACCCATTTGGCAGTGAAGGTTTTTCTGCATTTGTACAGTAACTATTATGCTGGGTGCTGGGCACTAGGCAATGCAAAGAAAAAAATAGTAGTGAAAATACTAGAGTCCTCAAAAGCCTCTGAGAATTATTAGTTACAACACAGTTATTTTAGGTGGAGCCATCCCCACAGGCAGGTGAGTAGGGACATGAGGAAGCTATTAATGTATTACAGGGTTCTGCAGGTATTCACAGAAATTCACGCCACACATTCAGAACCATTCAGCACTCTTCAGATAATTTTTTTTGTTGCAGTGAACGCTCTTCATTTGCACCATGTCCAGATCAGCTCTTACCTTATTTTTCTGCAATTTAAATAATTTTCTCATAAGAGGAGGGTGAGACTGTAAATAGCAATGCTAGCTGTGTGTTTCCTAAGACTGTGCCGTGTGACCTCCAGCTTCCCTTCCTGCTGCTTCCCTTCTTTCCAGAGCTTCAGGCAACATGTTTTCATTGACAGAGCTGGAGTGGTGTGGGGAGGGCTTCCATGGTCGTTTGCCAGGAGAGTAGATAAAATTCTCTTCTCAGTGAAGCCAGCAAGATCTTTGTCATTGTTGTTAACTGAGACTTCACTCTGTTTCTAAACGGTGCTGAGGAAAAGGACAAGTGGGTTGAGCACACTGAGAATAACCTGATTACTTGACAGAGGACAAAAAAACCCTTTTCTACCATTTCTGCGAAAGTGAAATGCTTATTTACCTCTATAATCCACTTCTGCTCTTTATCAACAACAGCCTTGAACATTGAATATGTGATTTATAGGTAAAAGTCTCTGCCTACAGTGACATTTTTATTTGTGGGGTTTTTTTTTCCCCCCCACTAGCTGAGAAAGACAGTTTTCAAAATATCTTGTGGAAATATATAGGTGAATGCTCACTGCTTTGAAAATCCCAAGGAAGTTTTAAATCCACACACAACATTGTGTACACAGAGGTTTCCAAAGTGCGAGGCTGTGGCAGCAGCTCCATCCCAGATGACACAGCATCTTGGATGTGTGTGGCCCCTACCCCGGACGGGACAAAGTGTGGGAAGAAGAATCAAGCTCTGGAGATGCATCTGTGGAAAGGAGAGTTTCTATTCTTTCATGGTATAAAGGCAGTTTCAGGCTCGCTGTGGGGGACATTGCTTCCCCATTGTTATACAGTTTTTTAAAGGCCTTATCTCGTTCCTTGTACACACACACTTCAGAAACGTTAATCTCACTTTTGTGCTTAACTGTTTCAGGAAAGTGGGAGGAATTGTTCCCTAACATTTTTAAGTTACTAAGACGTGTTTACCAAGAAATGTGATGTACTTCTTTCTCTGCAGCTGGGAGCGTTAGCCAAAAGTGAAGGAAGGTGGGAGGGCTTTATTGTAAAAGTCCTTTAAGCGTCCTGTGCTTCTTGGCTATCCTCTTTAAAGCCTTTTTAATAGCAAGCCCACTCCAGCAGTCTGACAGCTCGCATCACTTTGTATGTGGCTACAACACAGATGTGCAGGGGCAGCAGGAGAAGGACTTCGCTTGTCGGATCTGGCTGTGCCTGAGCTGGGAGCCCTCCAGGCAGACACTTCCTTGTCTCTGGGAAAGGGAATTACCTGGGTCAGCCTTCTATGAGCTGACAGGGATTCTCTGAGATCGGAAGGCTGCTTCAGGACTCCTTCCTTCTTCTCTGGGAGCTGCTCAGCAAAGCCACCATGTAAACTTCTGTGGACTGAGTTGCTTTACTGGTGGCTTATGTCACAAAACTTTGCTCCATGTTTGCCTAGCTCAAATGTGGTCGAGCCAAATGCAAAGGAACTTCTAGATGGGGGAAGCTGCTGCTGCTATTTTTGTAATTTTGGTTTGTTTATGCTCAATTTCTAAAGCAAACCTTCTAGCCAAGAACAAAGAACCTCAGCAAACCCCAGCAACTCGAGTCTCTCCAGCATGTCGCCAGGGGAACCAGAGGTGTAATTTAGCTCAGCAGATTTTATCTGCCAGGACTCCACATGTGCAATGACAAACCAGCCTGGTGTGTTTCAGAGAGGAGGCACAGATTGCCACGTGTAGGTCTGTCACGAGTGCACTGTTGGCTCAGCCGTGGGAACTGGACAACAGGCTATTTTAGAACAAACAGCCCAGCAGAGCAGACAGCCCTGGTTTGCACCAGTACTCCTGAGGAATGGCATGTACCTCAGTCTACTTCCTTGTGGTCCTGCGAGGTTGCTGTCATGGACACCTTCACTTGTGCTCAGAAGGAGGGATGTGACCTTCGTTCACGGGTTGCAGGAAAAAGCTACTCTTCAAGCCCTCACTCTCTGCCTCTCTTTCCTTCTCCCTTCTTGAAGGCAAGTAACCACTGTCACTAAGGCACTGATAGTGTCTGGCTCCCCTAGATGTTTTAAACACTTGGTGCTCTGAATTAGGCTAGGAAGATAACCATGTGTTTCTTCGTGGATGCTTCTTCAAACTGACTCTTCAGGATTCAATACCAGCACTATGATACTGATATCTGGCAGTGAAAGGACTTCCGTCATTCCCCATGAGTGAACAAGGCCTCATGTCTGAGAATGAAAAGAAAATTAATGCTGTCTGAAAGGGTTCTGTGGCTGCTCTGAAGAGAAGGATGAGCCTAACCTACATGCACATGCCAGCCTGGGAGTTTTTCTTCACGTTTCAAGTTGGAGGAATATTGGGAGACAGAAGAGAAGCATTTCAGCATTTCTCAGAGACGTGGATAAGCTAGCAGAAGCCCGATGAGAGACAAAAAATTATCATCTTAGGGAATACGAGGTGCAGGAGCAGTACCTTCTTTGGCCAGCACAGCCACAACCAAGGCAGGACTTATGGCCTCCCCTGCTTGTGGTGGCATCCCCAACTCCAGGCAGGGCTAGGGAAGGACTTTAAAGTTAAGAGGAATGGCTGAACTGTTCTTTTGTTGGTCTGTGCTGGAGGTCTTTTGCCAGGCTTTCTGGACAGTGTCCCTGTAAGAGCAGGGCTTACGCGGCCCGTTACTACAAGTAAAACTTGGAGTTTTGCAAAGGAGAACGCCATTGTTGCTACCAAGATACTAACCTTCCATCCACAATGACACTTGGAAAAACACTGAGACAGTAAAAAATCAGTGGCATTAGCAACCTCAGAAGTGTCACCTATGCTTATTAATTAATTTCTTTGTAAGTAACTCAGACCATAACATGTCCTGGTTGTTTTGTTGTGGTGTTGTAGATGATGATGATGATGATCTTTTAATGAGCTAGTACATTCATTGCTCACTGCTCCAACATGTAAGGCAATTAGTTCTCTTCATTCAGAAACTACAAGGGTTTTTTTTCAGGACAGACTGGCAAACATCCCTTAGCCAAGGATCCAAGGGCATTGTCCTCTTTCAGCTGCACAGCTTCTCATTAATATTTGAAAAGGTTTACTGCAAAATTTAGGATTGGAGTATAGTATTTTATGCAGTTATTTCAAAATTCATAGATTTTTCAGGCCAGAAGGGACTATTATGCGCACCTTCTCTGACCCCCTGTATAATGTGGGCTACATTTGTTTAAAGTTTCAATTTGTTTTCCTGAGCAAACTTGTATTTATTATATATAGTTTGGTATAGAAGAGTAGCTAGTGTAAAGGTTGAAACCCATAAATATTATATCAGACCACCTGGTGCTCTGAAGCTTGATTCTGAATGATGGCTGCTCAAAATGAAGAGCAGCTTGGAAGACAGGGAGATATAATGATGTGACTATTGCAAAGAGCAAATGAATTGGCTCCATGTCAGGGAAAGTTGTTTCTGGGAGCCTGATTTCAGTTCAGGTATTGTTTTTTTTCCTCTGGCAAAAAAGTGCTCTTTCAGTCAGCATAACCTTTATTTTGAAAATAAGGAAGGGAGAGGAATGTTTCTGTAGGAGATCACACTATATCTGAATAACTCAGTAATGAAAAGCCATCTCAAACTGACAAAGGGAATGCCCCTTACCAAAGGACAAAATTTGCACTAAAAGACGTGCATGCAGAAAATAGCCTGAAGCACCCATAACTGTAGTCACTATAATGCAATGGTTTCCTCTGAATAGCAGCGACATATATTTCGTATTTACTGACATTCCATTGTGTGATTGAAGATGTGTTGAATGGCTCAAGAGAGATGTTTCTGTCTTAGCATCTCTGTTTTAAACAAAGATGAAAAGGAAGGGCCACAGGAGTCTCAGGCTGAGCAGCAGTTTCTGTGACACTTAGCCTGGGCTTTGATGATCTTGCTTTCACTCAGCCTCTTGCTCGTGCTGGAAGCCTGCAGCAGGGCTTCGCGGCTCAGCACAGCCCCACCATGTAAAAACTACAGGTTCTGTCTCGATGATTAACGTTAGCTGTTTGAAATAACCCAAATGCTGCCCTCTGATCTGATAAAATGAATAAATACATTGGGTGTGAATGATGGGAGCTAGAGGGAGGAACTAAGAGGGGACGAGGACGGGAGTTTTTGCCAGGCTCAGTTTTCTGAGAACGAAAAAACTTTCAAGGGCACAGGGGTTGGGGGAATATTATTTTTATTTATTTATTTTTCTTCTCCAGATGTTGCTATGCTGGAAGCTTGCCCCTGATTTGGAGACTATGTTTTACTGCCTGAGGTGGGAGAGAGGAGAGATTCTCCCACCTAAGGGCACAATAAATGCTCCAGGGGCATGGGAGGAATTCTGCTCATGGTACATTCACAAATGGGTTAACAAGGCAAGGTGCTTCAGGTTCTCACAGGTACAAAATCCAGCAGTAGAGCTCAGCAAATCACAAGGTTCTAGCTGCCAGCTTTTCTCAAATTTTGCCCACTTCATTTAGCCTTCTTTACATTTTGCTAAGCTACGTTTGGTCTCTGCACACCCTGTTTTATTCCAGTGAAGACAAGAGTATCAGTGGTATGAACGCATAATTGCTGTGTGCAAAGACACTGCTGCCTCTGTAGAAGCAGGTTAGATCTCAGGAAATGAGTGAACCATTCTGCATCCATCCATGTCTGATAAATACAAGAAGTATAAAAAAAGCAAGGTATGCATTAATAAGAGAAATTAAATTGATTGCATCGCTGTGATGTGCAAAGGTGTTCTCCTACATAAAGTTGGTGATTTTAATTTGATTAATCATTTTCCTGTTTTGATAATGTTGTAATTCACTTTTCAGTCAGTACAGATGTTTTGCTACTCCTGCTGTTAAAACATCCATCTTTAGGTTCTTTTTCTATTGATACTTTAGGAGATGTTATAAGCATCATGTAAGAATGTTTTAATAATTGTTTCTGATTATATCAGCTGCTGTCATCTTTAAGGCTTTAAGGTCCTGCTCTTCTTCATGCCTTTTAATATACTTAATAATCTTTCTATTAAAAATTCTGCTTCCTAATTGTGACACAAGTATCATATTAGACCTATATATTGTTATTACCTTTGTTGTTTTTAATTTTATATTGAAGAAAAGAGAAACTGCTGGCTCTGTGGAAGAGATTTGGTGCCACGAGGACTTTTTTAGGCGAAACACAATTAATAAAATGGCCAAATGGTACGAAAAATTGAAAGAAAAAATAGAAGCCACTTATAAAAGTGTTTTGCTATTTTCTGCAGATTGCTTGTTTGACAGGTGTTATGTGAGTGTGAAAGGGTGGCGAGTGCTGTACTTTTTTTACTTTGATGAAGTCTTCTGAGCAGCTATTCTGGATGTAATGAGAGATCTTTGTATATTGAGTCATGAGGAATTCAAGGATTCACTCCCGAGCATCTCAACCAATCGGAATTTTGTTTCTTGGTTTTTTCTCTCCCCAAGGAAGGTTTTGTAGTGTGGTGACCTACTGAAAAATTAGTTGATGGCAGATCAATGGTTTAAAAAATATGGTCCCAGGCATGGTGCTTGGCCTGGAAAACCCGAGCAAGGCAGTTGTGTGTGGGGTGGACTAAGCACAGTGCTCCTTTTCTCATTCTGAGGATGTGTGCATGTGTGTAAAGGAAGAGCTCTTCAGAGAAGAACTGCATTGCATGACCAAATGGTTGGATGATTTCTGACATCTGCCACAGAGCTGTTTTACACCTGAGGTGGCCGTTTGGGCCTCGCTTGTAGGCAGTGCACACAAAGAATTGGGGTTTTCCAAGGTAAAGTTCACCTGGCCTATTTTCAATGTGCTAAAACACACTCCCTAGAAATTCCGGTGCTGAATAGAAATGCAGCCTACTGTGATTAGCTCTTCTCTGTGCATCAAGCCTTTAATCATCTTAAATTTGGATGAGAGAATCCAACCTCATCTGTCACTACAGAGCTCCAGTTTCTTAAGGAGCTGTTGGGAGATCTTCAGGTATATAAAATAATAATTCAAATCTCTGATTTTGAAATAGATTAATCCATGCCTTTTTCCGTTTACAAATACAGGTCTTGCTTTGTATCAGTAGTTGCTTAAGTCACACAAGGAGTTTGTGTCAGGTTCTGAAGCAGCGTTTTTAGCAGTGTCGTAACTCAGATTGATCAGTGAAAGAGAAGAGCACGTAACAACTGGCAGAAAAAAAAGACTGGATGCCAACTCTTAGCAAGAAACTCTATCTGCTCTTCTACTCTCTCTTTTCCTTTTGAAACAGTTCTTTGCTCCCCGAGGAAAAGATTTCTACCCCCATATATGAAGAGAGCCTCTATTCAGGCACAGCCCTGATGTAATAGCCCTAGTCTTGGTGACATTCAGTCTCTGGATGTGCTCAGTCCTTTCATTTAATTTTTTTTTTTATTTATTCACCTGCCCACAGGGGAAAGTAGTAGAGACATAGGAACTGAGCAGAGCCCACCTGTGCAGCTCAGCCAACAGTGGGAGTAACATGCCATCACTTCCAGTTGCAAACTTTCAGATCAATGATGTGAGATTGAATGATAGGCTGGTGTCAGCCATCCAGGGGCTCACAGTCTCTATCCAACATTACAGGGACATACCTGTGTTCTCCTTGTTCACTAAAGGGTAATTTTCAGACAGTAAAAATAACTCATGATCACCTTTAGGAACCTCACAAGGATATGGAGCCAGTATGACTCATTACTAAATTACTCAGAGCCTTGATGATCATTCTTAGTATCATTCTCATTGTATTTTATGTCAAGTAGCTGGACATATGTAAAAGAATAAGAGTTCTCTCTCTCTCTCTGGAACTACTTGCTTCCAGACCTGGAAACAACACAATGTGAAAGAACAGCACTTAGCTAAATTACATTATTATGAGCTTTATCAAATGCCTGTCAATACATCCAGAGGTACGTCTTCCACATTCAGTGACCTGTCTCTTGGTGCTTTGCCCTGGTCAGAGCTGTACAGAGTTTTCTGTAAAGTCCTTGCACAAGGACATTTTAGAGTACATGTACAAGAAAGAGTGAAGGAGCTCAAGGCTGTCTCCCAGACCTGCTCAGTTTTACTGTATGGATGCCTTGAAAGAAGGTTTTGGGGAGAAGTTTTCCATGAAAATGGATCAGATGCAGTAAGTTTCGGTACACAGGGAGGGAGAATCAAAGAATCATTGAATCATGGTTTGGGTTGGAAAGGACCTTAAAATCCTCTAGTTCCAGCCCCCCTGTCAGTGGCAAGGACATCTCCCACTGGACCAGGCTACTCAAAGCCCGATCCAACCTGGCCTTGAACACTCCCAGGGACATGGAATCCACAAGTTCCCTGGGCAGCCTGTGCCAGTGTCTCACCACCCTCACAGTAAAGAATTTCTAACACGTCATCTAAATTTATCCTCTGTCGGTTTGAAGCCATTGCCCCTTGTCCTGTCACTACAGGCCCTTCTGAAAAGTCCCTCTCTTGTAGCCCTTTCAGGCACTAGAAGGTGCTGTAAGGTCTCCGCCATAGTGATCCACCATTTGTAAAACAGGGAGGAAGGACACAAAAGAAAGGGCAGCTTCTCCATGCTTTCCTGCTTCAAACTCTGAATTTGCCTTAGCAGAAACATGTGGAATGTCAGATGAACTTGCCCCCTCCTCAGCCAGCAGCTGCCTGCACTAGATTAGGTGCATTAGCAATACCCAGGTAGCACTTGTCCGATGTCTAGGATTCTTCTTTTCCTTCATTTTCAAGTCACTTAAGATCAGAGAGTTGTTTGTGTCTTGTCTTTCTTTTTTCCTTCTGGTCTTTTCTCCTTCCAGACCTTAGCCCCTGGTCAATCTATTAATTTGTGACTGTTTTTCTGATGAAGTAGCATGCAATGATAATTTGTTGCTGCGAAACCCATAATGAGTTTTAATTATGGCTCCTAATACCACACACTGTCATTTAAATCTCAGTGGCTGTCACTTCCTCGTTCTCTTCCAGAGAAAATACAGCTCTTTCCCCCTTCAAACATCTGCATTAGTGCACAGTTTATGCTTGCCTCGGTGGAGCTAAGTGAGTCACAAAATGCCAGCTCCTCGAATTATTAGCTTCTCCGACTTAGGCCTGGTGGAGAAGAAAGCCAACATAATCTGTAACTTTCAGTGGACTCTGGACACAAGAGAAGCATTGCAGACTCAAACAGACATGCCCTTGCAGATACGCTGGTGTGGTTTTGTTTGTTTGGAGAAGCCCAGCCTGGTGACTCTTGCTGTATTTTTTGGAAAGAAAAACATAATCATCCAAGCTATTATTTCTGTGGGCACTTTCCTGAGCAGTGAGATGGTCTCCTGCACTGAAGCTGTTGGAGTTCTTCCTTCTCATTTCAACAACGTTAAATTTCAAGCAGTTTTTACCATCTTGTGTTCGTGGGACATATGGGAGGAGGAGAGACTTCTGGTCAAATCCCAGTAACAGTGCAGTAAATAATTGCAGTAAAGTTCTCACTCAGGTCGTGTGCTATGCCTGAAATGGAACACATTTGATTGTATTTTTAAATAGCTGGGGGCACAGTGTCTGCAGTGCATAGGCCAGCCAGACCTGGAGGTAGACACATGGTTTCCCTTGATAAGAAGCCTGATGGCAAGGTGTGAGGTCAGGCAGGAGGATGGAGATAGGAAGCCTCACAGTCTGATCCTGGAAGAAGCTCACTGGATGCCACAGGGCAGTAACAGTGGAGTTTGTGCAGGTACAGCAGAGAGAAACTTTGAGAGTCTTCAGTTTTCTGTTAGGAGCCAGCACAGGAGGAAGCATTGTTGTGGAGTGCTGACTTTTTCAGAGGTTACTATAATGTCTGTTTGGGACTGTTGTAGTTTTGTAATGTTGATAACTCTTGGGAAGTAACTTTAGGACTTCTGCATCGGGAAATGCAAGTCCTCCAGCTTGAGCTCCCATGGCTTCTCTTAGCTTGTCACCAGCCATAGATTTGTAAGCTCGTACATGAACCAGGCAGAAAGGAACAAACCCACAAATGTCTGGCATAGCTGTATGTGGTCAGTCATCCTGCTGCAAGAACATCCCCAAAGGAAGAGCCAGAGGAAACTGTGCTAGCAGAAGATACTCAACTGTTTGCTTAGTGTTGTGTGCTGAAACAAGATAATATCATTCTCCATTTATTCTGTTCTTTTTTTCTAAAGCTTAGGCTGAAACCTGAAACATGATCTCCTTAGTAACGCTGGTTAAACAGAACATGCTGGTTAAACAACCCGGCACATAACTGAATGGAAGCTGAGATTTTCAGAGGAGCCAGCGGGGACTGACCACTCACTTGTGAGCAGGAGGGGTTTGCAGTTAACTCACAATGCTTTCCAGGTCTGATTCTCTATGCTTTCCCTAATGAGCTTATTTATGTTGTGTAGTGGAGATAATGTCTACACAAATATTAAAAAGATGTGGAAATCTGTATGGTTCTTTGATTTTGTTTCCAGTTACTTCTACATCTTGACAGATTTCCTCCTTCTTAAGTTCCTCTGCTGTCATTAGTCAGCATCATCAGTCAGAGAACAGCGTCAGGGCAGCAGTTTGTACAAGCAGATGTCTGCCGTCAGAATTTTTACTGTCCGTATTACAAAAGAATGAAACATCTTTCTTCAGCAAGCTATCAAAGACATGGGGTGGGTGTGTGTGGGTGGGTGGGTGTGTGTGTGTGTGTGTTATGGAGCGAAGTGACAGAGTCATTCTCTTCATTTCAGAGCTTAAAAAGATGTTGAATATAGCGGGACCTCATCAAGCTGTATTCTCATCACCTTCCCAGTGCAACCTCAGTGGTGCTTTCTGATATTAAGTATTGCCTCTCACTTTCAGTGGGCTATTTGTGCTTTGGTTTGATTGCAAGTATTTCTGCTTTTATTAACAGGAATGAGGAAGGAGTGATGTATTGTGAGAAACTATTTTACTATAGAGTGAAAAACTATTTTACTGAGAAACACAGTGAGAAATTATTTTACTAAAAACTAGGGTGTCTTCTGGCTTAGACAGTATACAGTCTGCTTTTATAGGGAAGTGGATGCTACCTGTAGGAGCTGACAGGGATATGAGTTGACTCTTCTGTAGCCAGCAACTTCAATCCTTTCCTTCTTCAGCTGCATTTTCCCTGGCAGTAGAAGCTGAAGGAATCTTCTGAGAGCAGTTCCTTCCTGCCAGCACAACAGTGAATTTGCCTTCTGAGCTGCCCTGGCCTTGCCCACTTAGTAATCAAGCCAGGGAGGGAGCTGATATGAAATGTGGTGAGACTCGAGGCCACGTTCTTCCTCACCCAACATGGAAAGCTGATGGTACTTCCCTACCAGCAAAACAGCATGTAAAAAGGGTTAGCTGTTTCCTGAAATCCTGCTGATGTGGTGGGTAGAGAGGTGTGGATCTGGCAGTGGGAAAGTCTTAGAGTTGTAACTCATCAATTTAGAAGGTTTTGGCCCCTTGTGATTCCCCTATGCTCTGTACATAGAATTAACTGGAAAACTCAGCATGATACGAGTGAGGCACCTGGCTTAGTAGCAGCAGGCTCATTTGAGGGGCTCAGGAATAAAGGAATGTGCTTAGCTCCGGAGGTGTGAATGCTCCGGTGACGGCTGTGGTGGGCTGGGGATGTAGAGCTGCACTTCCAGAGTCCATTGCATGGATACCTGGAGAGCCACAGCGATGGGCCCTGTCAGCACAGATCACTCCTTAGGCTCAAGCAGTTCAGTCTTGTGGCAGGGGAGAGCTCTGTGTTTTCAAGGGGAGGAGGGGATGGTTAAATTGGCAGCTGGAAAAGATGCCATAGGTTAGCTTCTGTGATCTAAGATGCCCCAGCAGAAATTACTACAACATCTGCTTTGCTTGTCTTGCACATACCTACATATTCATGCACAGCTTTCTGATCTCTCAAGAGATGATTAGCGAGCTGTAAACCTCCTGCTTTAGCCGATGGGAGATGAAACATCTTTTCTCTGTTGTATTTTCACCTCCAAAGAGTTTTTCAGGCTTACAGGAAAAGACAGGGCTTTTAGCGGCTGCCCGTCTCCTCACCTGCTTCCCGATAAATGCAAAGAGGAATAGGAAATTTCCAAAAATAAACATGTACTAAGAACTGGTCTATCTGGGGAATAATACATCTCTGTACAGTCTCCATGAGCTAATGCCACGTGAGGGAATGTGAAGGAGTGACGTACAGTCCTGGCAGGATGTGGGCGGCCCTGCAGTGAAGAAAGGTTCCTGACACATCCAGCGAGGAGTGTGGAATGTGCTCCTCACCGAAGCCAGGCCCTTTTCTCTGATGCCAGCCAAATGAAAGGAAATATAATGATGGTATGTTAGAACAGCCAGAGAAGTGGATCCCATGTAACTGCCAGCTTCCCAGGGCAAGGATACAGCACAGCTCCTCAGACCTGCCGGGGAGGCTCCTGGAGTTTATGACTTACAAACTGCAGGTTGCAAAAAGCCTGAGTTTGACGTGTGCTGCACAATATGCCTCAGAGCTTGTCTTGCAGAGCAGAAGAAAATTAAGGAAGCTCTTTGAAGTGATCAATGCACAACCCTCGTCTGGGGGGAGGATATTGCTCAAATTTTCTTGATATTCTGAGTACACCAACAGTACAAACATCTGGGCTATTATTCAGTTAAATCCATCTAAAAAATAAGTTGGATTTTTGATGTTGAACATTGCACTTTTTATTTCAGTCTGCAAGAAAAATCACAAAAGTACATGGCAAGTACATCCCAGATTTGGTCTGCACCTGGGAAAGACAATTTTTCCCTCTGTTTTCGTCCTCTCTCTTCCTTTCTTCCAACAGGTGGCTTAAAATAATCATCTGCATTCAGCATCTCAATTGTTCTTTGATTCCTGATTTCCATCCTACTGGTTGTGTTGCTGTGGTGAGCACGTGGTGTTCTTAGTTGGTCCTTGACTTTCTCAGATTGCAACTTACCCCATGAATGGATCTGTGTTAAGGCAGGGCATCCCAGAAAGATGCTTGTAGGTTTGACACACATGCTGCTAAGAGGATTTTTTTTCCTTTCTGTGTTCTCTGCCACCCTGCTTCTCTAAAGAGACTCAGCACGTTTTCAAACCAGTGTTCTGCTCACCGCTCCCTCGGCTCTGAAGCCTCCCAGGTACAGCAATCATTCTGAGGTTTGGCATTTGTGTTCTGGCAAAAGAAAGCAGAGTGGTTTTTAAAAAGGTTCTGAGCACTTGATAAAAGGGAAAGGGGCAGTTCTCAGTTATGATGATCTGGCAGGATAGAAATTGGTGATCTTCTCTTTTTCACTGCTCACATCCACACAAACTTGTGCACATACTGTTTTAAAATAGCACCTAGACATTCCAATGTGCTGCAGATGCTGAGGAGCAAACTTTTTCTAGAAAAGGCCGCATTTAAGGTGGTCCAAAAGTTGTGAACAGACATAAACAGAGTGTTTACTGCAATGCATGTTTTTCAGATTCCTTTCTATAGATTGAAAAGGTTGGGGTTTTTTAATTCATGTTTAGAGTAACCAAAGAAATAATTCTTTCATTTTGTTCTCCCTTTTTTAACATTCCAATAAGTAGAGATATCAGCGGAGCATTTTTGTAGAAATTAGAGTGTTAAATGGAGATGTCAGTCTTAAACTTTTCACAACATTGTCATTCCCTCTTGATCAGTTGACTCTTTCTTATCGGGACTTGTTTGTGTTTCAGTGCTGTATGTGATGAATTTAGTGCTTGAGCAGCTCTGCACAGAAAAATGACCTTTCTTCCATAGGAGTCTCTTTAGAGAAAAGCAATTATAAGTGCTTAAATTGAAGGATTCACAGCACCATTTTATAGCAAACTTCTGGCCACCATCACTCGGGGCAAAGCACATAGCAGCCAGGCAACAACCAGAGATACTAAGCACCGCACACAGGCAGCACAAGCAGGTGAGCAAACCACTTGATCCAGGCCTGTCAGTGACAAAATGACAAGCCAGGAGTTTGTGTCATCCTGCTTGTACAGACACAGAGCGTGTGTTGCAGCTTTTCTTTGTTTCCATCAATGGCCGTATTTGGGGGTCATCTCAGTCTCCACCTAATCTCTCCCTGGCTTCTGCCTGTTCTTCACTGCTGAAGGAGCAGGGCTTTGGGACTATCGAGAGGATGGGTGGGTACTCAGAGAAGAGAGCCATGAGGGGGGAAAAAGGCATTTCTTCCTTAGAGATGGGAATTGCTCAGTGCCATTGGGAATGCCACCACATACAGCCTGTAAGCGCTGCTGGGACAGCTGGCATGGGACCCGCATCGCCACGCTCGGGCCTCCCTGTGGCCCTTTGCTCTGCAGGGGAATTCACTCTGGGGGAGAGCTTTGCAAAAACTGAGCACTCGTCTGATCACCAAATTCAGGCTTCCAGCTGAAATCAAAGACCTGACTCGCACCAGTTTCCGTAGTGCTGGACGGAGGCCTGGAGAAGTCAGCATTTCTGGGGCAGCCCCACTTTGAAACTGCAATAGCAAATATGGAGGGAACGCAGAGGAGCAAGCACCCAGAGCTGTGTTTGCAAGGACTAATATTTAACACTGAGAACATAAATACTCTTTAAGTGTTTAACATAAATGATTGTGGTCATAAAGCTGGAATGGCACAGGGGCTTCATGCATCTTCGAAATGTTTTGACATAATAGCCTAAACGAGGATTTAATAAAGTTCTTGTGCTCTAAAAAGTACTCATAATTTTTGCTTAATTTCTACGTGTTTTCTCCCCTTTTGATTGTAGTTCGACAAAGCAGAGGGACTAATCTCAGATAAAAGTAGAAACACCAAGATTAAAGTGCACTGCTGTTTATTTTTAAGGGCAGTGGGTTAATATGAGCACTCTATTGTTGATGTCAGCATCACAAGCCAAAGATAAACACCACTTTTCTGCACTTACATCACATTTTCAAGGCATTATTCTTCATTAACAAATATTTTCTTCTGCAATGGAAAAGAATGTCTTTGTCACAAGCTTATTGGCTACCAATCATAATCATTTTGTGCCTGTTCTGTAAAATGTTTCTTTTTATCATGATCTTTGCTTTCAAGTGTAATTTTTGTTTTAGTTTCCTTACGTTCTGACTTTTTTTTACAATGAAATTATTCCTTTATTTTTACAAAATAATTTTACTTTTTAAATGCATGTATTCTGTCTTATTATCCCTTTCTTACCATTACCTCAAATAAGATATTAGAAACTTGATGTTCTTGCTATCCTAAATCTTCCAAATGTCCTGTGGGTAAGTGCTGATAATGTATATTTACAGAATTGTTCCCCGCTTCTGTTTTCCTTCTCTTGCTCAATTTATTGTTGGAGACTTTAGTTGTTTTATGAGTAAAGTCCTCTAGTAATTTGCTTCAGAAAGACTGGGAAATAATATCTACCTAAGGAGTTACAAAGGCACTAATCATTGTAATCTTTCCTCTCGTCAATCTTTCAGAGTCTTCCTTTAAGAAATTTATCACCTGTGTTCAGGTACTTGTGTCCTCCCATAAAAAATTTCAGCATGTAATTAATGAATAGCATGCTTTTCTGAAAGAAATGGAGAGGTTTCAAAGCCACAGAGAAACATATTTGCTTTTCGTTTGAAAGGCCTTTCTGCAGACCACCAAGGAGCACATCCTACAGCTGACAGATGTTACATGCTTCTGATGCTGTTGTGTGGAAAGCCAGGCAGTAAAAAGCTGTGCCATGTGAAATAACATGGACAGCTTGTAATTTAAAATATTTTCTCACTGTCAACTTATTTTGACCTGTACCTCTTGCAGGACAGTCTCCGAAATGTATCTGTCCCTTGCTTATCTATGTTAAAATCATATCTCTTGCATCTTACTCATCTGGAGTGGCACATGCAGGTTATAGCTAATATCCTTCCCCTATTGCTCCTGTTGTTCTTCAGGTGAGGATGAGTCAGAAAAAAGTTTAATTTTTTTGTGCTTAGGAAGTATATTTAGTTAATATTTTAGTTAATAAATTTAGTTAATTACTGAGACAAAAATCCCATTGCGCAGACCTAAATTGATTCTCAGTTACTGTTTTCCTTTGTGGAAACTTGGAAATATTTTGTCATTTTTTCCAGTTCAGAACACAAAGAAAGAACGGTTATCTTGAAATCCTTCTGAAACATTTTCCTTTCTCCTTGTGGCTCCAACTCACAGAAGAACCTACTCAAAAGGGCTACAGTGGTTAAAAAAAAAGACTAGAAATAAGATTAC
Source organism: Cnemophilus loriae (assembly GCA_013397755.1). Classification (NCBI taxonomy): domain Eukaryota; kingdom Metazoa; phylum Chordata; class Aves; order Passeriformes; family Corvidae; genus Cnemophilus; species Cnemophilus loriae. Next base: position 477,404 of record VZTF01000081.1, read on the forward strand.
ATGATTTAAAGCGCTAACTGCATTTTACCAGCTCTGCTTGCATGCCACATTATAGTCACTGATGTTCAAGAAATAATTTCATCAACTAATGTTGAGCAATTAGAAAAATTCATCATGTAATCACAAGACAAAGAATGCCAAGTTATTAGAAAGAGATTATTTAATCTGTAGTAATTGTCATCATTTAAGTATCATCTAGAATATTCTTCTGGGTACAAATATGGTCACAGGAAAAGAAGATGAGGACAGCTGGCTGCTGTATCCCACTGAAATAACCAAACCTGAATGATTCCTGGTTAGTGGGATAAGAGGTATTAAGAAGACCAACATACAGTCCAAAAATATTTTCCTCTGGGTATTTTTGAAATATTTAGCCATGCATGTTGTATTTTTGTGAAGGCCACATAGGAAATAAAAACATTAGGAATCAACCTGCTGTGATTAAGTGTGCTGAAATATGTGCTGTTACACAATCTAGTTTATATACTCCTGTAACCATCTTTCAACACGCAAATCCTGTATTTGCATGAATATACACAGCTTGCAGATTAGTATACAAAAAGATACTATTGTGATGCTCTAGCTGAGCCTCCAGCCGGAAATGCTTGTTTGCATCAAGTATTTGTACTTGTCAGTCTATTTGTATGTCCATATCTCCACCCATCCCTCAGCTGTTAAATTTTCTGAGCAAAAGTTCATGCTTCCTCGAATTTTTCTATCCACCCACTTAACTTTGAACGTCTCCCTCTCCCTGGGAAAAACTGATCTGAATTCTTTGATCTTCCAAATTCTTCTTGTAGGGCAGCAGACATCTGATTTGACCTGTGTCTGCATTTGCATGAGAATAACTTTCCTTCTTCCTATGTATATTTGGGAAGAAAAGCAGAGGAGTGACTTAGCAATGTTCTCCTATTGCACAGATGCCATAGTAGCAAAAGTTCAAAATATATTTGATTGCAACTTCTATAAACTGATACCTGAAACATTCTCAAGATTTCTTGTGTCCAAGTCAAAAGTACTTCCAGCCTTAGAAAACTTACGTTGTTAGTCTGTACTGGTTTGCCTGTTTTCATTTGTGTTATCATGAAAGGTAAGAGAAAGATGTTTCAGCCTAAAGCAGGCTGGCACAGTAGGCATCAAAACAAACTAAAGGGAATTCTTGCCTCGTTTACACTTACTGAGAAATCTGATATAGTAGGTGTATGTTCTAAACTAATCAGATTACAATATAATTAAATTGAGTAGCTCATCTTCAGCAGCAATCTCGCATTTGTAATGAGCAAAGTTAAACTTGAGCAAAGTCATACTGCTTTTCTCTGGCTTAATTTGCAGTTATCCAGATAGCAATACTACAGATAATGAATTCCAAGTTAATCAAATTGTTGTACCAATGAGCTTGGTAGTTCATCTACAGTTTCAAGTTCATAAGATCATTTATGGTCAGCTGCTTAAAAAGGAAAGTCTTCTCTTCATCAAAATTGTAGTCTAGTTAGTTTTTATGAGTTGTGTCAAGATGAAGTTTGGAGGAGAGAAACCCACAGAAATTAAAAGTGGAATGATGAAATTTATTCTCAGTGAAAAAAATGACTCATTTAAAGGAACCTGTGTGCTTTCTGATGCCTTCAGCTAAATAAACTTTTTGCTATAGTGAAATATAATTTTACCATTATTCTTTCCAGACTAAATATGTTAACCAGTTGTTTCACCAACCAGTAAAAAAAAAGTTACAAGATCACACATGCTCTGAAATTTTGTGAGAATGTATAAACCATGATATGAAATCATCTGCTCAAGTGCAAAGGGAGGGAAGGTCATCATGAATATACCTTTAAATGTTTGTGCAAAATTCTAGAAGGTCTTCACAGAAGTTTGGAACATTTTCTTTTCATATGCAGTGCCAGAACCTGCTGAGTATCAGTGAGAACTTTGTTCCTGACTCTTTCCTCTAAGTATTTTGAGTTTAAATATCCACATCCCATGAAGGTGTCTACATGCTTTGAAGGATTTAATGAAATATTTGTAGCCAGTATAATATTTGTTATGAAATGTGTAGGAGACCAAAATCAGGTTGATTCACAGATTTTGATCCAAGTAGCTTGAAATCTAAAAGACACCACAGGTTGTTGAAGGTCCTTAGTTTGGTCTCCTCCGCAGTGCCAGTGTGAGGGACAGACCCAGTCACCCACTTCAGTTAGCAGAAAAACTTTTCTCTACTGTGATGGACACAGGACTGACCCCAGTGGGACTGATGTCCTCAGCAAAGGACAGCATTTGCAAGGTGCACAGACTAGCAGAAAGTACTGGGTGCCACAACAGGAATGCAGATGTGTGGTGTGGAACAGGAAAGGTCGGGCTTTGCAATCAGCTTTTCCGGTGCCTGAACAAGAGCTTGTACCCGCCGCACTGGATCGTTTGCTGGGATGGGGAAGGAGGGGGAGAAAATCGACCTGGGTGATGGATCTGTGGACTGCTGGTGTGTACACTCATGTGCTGGAACCATGTGAGTGTTAACACATGGTCACCCTATCAAAGGTCTGTATATGAAACTCAGCTGCTGGAGTGACAGAAGATTTTGTGCTGTTAGCGCACACTTCATTAAAATACCAGCTGAAATCCAACTCTGAAATCCCACAGTTTGTGTTAGTTGATAAAACTCAATTGCCTCCAATTACTGTTAGTATGGCTTTAAAATAATATTTTGTTGTAGTAAAGGTCCCCTTGTGATGAGGAATAGCTGGTGTTCACAACTTGAAATTTGGGAAAGACTGTAAATACATGGTGGGGTGGGGAATATGATCAAGACTGCCTTTACCACTGTACTCTACATCTTCCAGCAACAGCACTGTACAAAACCAAATCAGGGATGCAATACTGAATAATGGAAAGGTTAAATGTTTTTGCCTCCAGTATTTAAATGAGCTTGTAATGAAATAAAGCAAACAGTTGCAAGTCCTGCTTGAATCCAAGAGGCAGTTTCACGATCTGGAGAGGAGAACCTGTCACTGCTTTATATTGTTTGAGTGTTCCTTAGTCCTGCAAAGCACTTGTACGAAAATAAGTCTTTTTCCCACTTTAATCTCCAGGTCTCATTCATGTGCTCAACATTTGGCTCCTGTTCAGGAGTTTTGCAGGAGCAGGACCTTGTTAGCTGTCCTGAAACATCTGCTATTGGATGTTACTGTGGGGTCTTCCTCCGCCTGTGTGCCGATATGCTCTCACTTAAAATGAGCTCACTGCCTCAAAGCACATGGTGGAGATGGGCACAGTTAGTTGGGTTTTTTTCCAGAGCAGCTTGGCTATTCAGCAGGCAAACTTGTGCATGGGACTGACCTGTAAACAGAGGTGTAACCTTGTTGCCCTTAGGTTTGTAGAGGAGCAAAAGCATGTCAGCTCTTCTGTGCAGAATGTACGGTCTAGGATTTATTCTAAGACAGAAAGAAGAAACGTGATCAGGTTCCTCAAATTTGTGTTTCTAAACTACATAGTAGTATTGTTACAATTATTCATATAGGGTGTTCACAAAAAATGACATCAATGCATTTGTATATTGCTTTAGCTACAGGCTTCTATTCATGACAAACCATTTTAAAAACATCATTGGATATCTTATGAAAGTTTAATAAGACTCCTTATTGACACAGTAGGAAATCTTTTCAGAAGATTTTCTTTCAGATCAAAACTCTTTGGGCTTCTTGCTGAGAAGTGTAAGTGACCCCTACAGTCCTAGATGATCTCCACTAGTTGTGGATGCAATCGCAGAAAAAAATGGAAAAACCCAGTGGTGGAGAGAAGGGGGCACTAAGTGAATGTTTAGGCATTAATAACTTAATTTTTATTCTGTTGATTCCGGTCAGAGCTCTAGACTTGAGCCGGGCCAGGATTGCATGCCGGAGCATGAAAGCACCAGCAACCATCAGAATTATTTGCCCCTAAATAATGGCTCTATTGTGCAGCCTCCTGAGTTCAGGAAGAGTGCTGAACTGCCTTTTGCCTTTCAGGCTTCCACAAGGCACTTTATCTTGGGCCACAACGCCTGGGTAAGGTGATGAGCCTGAGGACAGGTCCCAGAAAAGACAGCAGGCTGAGTCAGGCACCAACATGCTACCCAGGAGGAGGTGCCAAGGTGTGTGATGCCTTTATGCCTCTCAGTTTGCTAAGGGCCACTTGGAATTTCGTCCTCTCCTTGTTTAACTAGCACTCAATGCAAATGGCACAGGTAATGGGTTCTTGGCTCACTCACCCCACCAAACACCAGTAGAAGTCCTTTAACTGTTTGCAGAAACAATAAAATTTTGCTTTCTGCTTGTAGGTCAGCCATGGGAACCAGCTTGGTGTATATTTTTGTCTGATTTAATACAGAGATCTGAATCAAGGGCATTAATAAGAAGGGAAAGTGCTACGCCTGAGATACGTGGGAAATGCTAAATTATCTCAGATGCTCATGGGTTTGTTAGAAATGTCTTCCAGACACTGGGATTTTCTGATTCTGTTGAGCTGGAAACATTACAGACACGGTCTTTGTTGCAGTATCTGAATGTTTCCCCCTGCTGAAACCAGACATGCACAGCAACAAAACACAAAAGGAACTTTTCACACCTCAAAATAGATTTAATTTGGGTTCAGTCAGAGTTTGGGGCAAAGGTTTGTGATCTTTCTCATTTTAATCAAAGGAGTTGGCTCATGCCCTCAAAACTTTCATTGTCAGAGTAAGATCAGCAGAATTCACTTGCAGGTCCATTAAGCAAACAAAACTACATTCCCTGCTGTCACCTCAGTTCATGCTTTGGCAATTTTTAGAAGCTCTTTTTTAAAAATAACTTTCTCTGGGTTCCAGAACCACTATTACTGCAGCCTCAGTGGTTATAGGTGTTTATATAAACACAAAACACAACATAGTGAAGTTCATACATCTATCTTTTGCCACCACAATCCTTACTCTGAAACAAAACCAAAAAAAAGAAGACATAAAACTGCATTTTGATATCCTTTAAATCAGTATTGAAACCCTTCCAGAATGTGAAAGTTATTCTGGCATCTCGCTGAAGGTTAACTTTAGCATTCTGGAAGGATTTCAATAGTAATGAAAAGGACAGTAAAGAGAGTAAAGCTATTTCAGAAGCATTCCTGAAGGATAATGCTGGCATGCTAGAAAGATTTCAACAGTAGGCTAGAGGGCAGCAAAATTATTTCCAAAGTATTCCTGAAGGAGAACTTTAATAATCTAGTAGTATTTAAAATAGTTCTGCTGTGGTGGTAAAACTATATAGCAAATGTCCCTGACAGGTAATTTCATTCTTTGAAATAACAAGTCAAAGCCTCAAATGCATGAAACCTGCTGCTCAGAAACTATGTCTGTAAGAAACAGAGGCAGAGCACTTGCTCTGGAGGCTGGTAAGTGTCACTGACAGAAGTCCAGGTGTTGAAAGGTGACATTCAGCCCTGTGCAGATGTCCTTTCTGAGAAGATGGACATGTAGCTTAGGGCCACCTCCACTGCTTCCCTGTGGGTCAGTGAACTTTCTGCTCGGGAGTCAGGTTCTCATCCTCATTCCACCTAAAGATCTACAAATCTGGAACTTCCACAGTCTCAAAAGAAAGTGAGTGGGAGATCTCACCCAGTGGATGTTTCTGAGGGTCTGGATGCTGCCTTTTGACCCAGCTGGCAATACCACAAGAGCAGGTTTTCTAATAATGTCTCACTTCTTAGTCCAGCTGACTCAGAGAAACACACAGACGTGAAAATTAAACTCCGACACAGTTTAGCTGACCAAATATGCAACCCAGCATTAAATTTGTTTGAGTTGGATGAAATTTCAGCTAGCAGTTCTAGCTCCTTCTATATGGTATCCTAACTGGTGTGTTGGATTAAGGTACAGTAAATGTTAGAGGTAACCATGAGCCAATTGATGAGGAGCAACTAACTTGTGCCCCCATCTTTCCCACCATTCCCTTTGTTCTCTGTTGAGAGAAATAAAGGCATAAGGCATTTTATGCCCTGTCTGTGCAAGGAATGGTCTCATCCACAAGCAGGGCATGACTTGCAATGGAGAGATTATCTTTATTTTTGATTCTTTCCTAAGAACAACAGGCACACTTGAAAAACAATGACAAATTTCAGTCATACTTGGAAAATATACTGCATTTTACTATCTTCACCTCATTTATGTGCTTGGGCCACCATGGTGCCAATAGTATTGGCACAGCCTTTAGCACATGCTGCTTTTTACCAGAGATGACCAAGTTCATCTAGCCTGTTCCTTTTATGAGATTATACTGAATTATTTCATTTGAAACAGCATTCCCAAAACAAAAATGACATCACGCTGTAGGTAAATTTTTGCTTTAAACTCATCTATGTGGCATATGTAGAAAACAGAAATTAATATAAGTTTCTGGAAATACAATCCCATGAATTTACTGAGAGCCAAATTATGATTTCGCAAATGGATATTTGGTAAAGATCTGGGTGCTTTTGCAGCTGGCATATGATTTTGCAGAATGTGTGTTCAGAGTTTGGAGCAGACGGTGCTGGTAAAGATAGAAAGTATCCCAAGGGAAAACTCAGACATGCCCTCCACAAATGTTTAAATGGGGTATAGTCAAACCTGTCTTTAACCAAGCTTCTGAGAAAATCTGTAGACCAGGGGTTGTTCACAAGTACTGTATGATGAATCATTCTGATGGATTAATATTCTCCAAGAAAAATCATAATCTCTTTGAGAGGGTGAGGGTAGGAAACGGAGTCATCTGACTCATTTGTTTAACATGAAATACTCTCCTGGATCTTGCAGTAACAGCTATCAAATATGGAGTTGCAGCCAGTCTAAAATGTGTGGGTTTGCTAATATTCCACAGATATGCTCTCTCACCCTAAAGATGATGTCCTGAAACTTCCAGGTTCCCGCTTGTGCTTTACTCCTCTATTACATGATCCAAACTGTGCCTTATTCTTCAAAGGTGCAGTGGTTTACATCACTAGTGCTGGCCATAGGAGTACTTTCTTTTTTCTTTTTCTTACAAGGATTATTGCTGTCCACTGGAGTTTCTTCCAGTGGCTTTTCACACTTATGAAGTAGGTGTTCCCAGGTTCCGATAAAGTCATCATTTGCATAGCCTGACAAGGAAAGATTAGATTTATCAGCGTTTTCTGTGAGCGGATGTCCTTCAAGGACAGCCCCCAGGAAGCAGAGGTGAATGCAGCAAGGGGAGCGGCATTAATCATCTTCACCATCGGAAATAAGGAAGAATAAATAAATAAACAGCTTAGCATCATGATCAGGTACCAGGGGGTTACTTCAGGTCGCATAGACATTAAATGCAATCCCAAGGATGTCAGGACCAATGCTACGGATGTTTCCGTTACGGCGGCTTTGTGAGCGGCGAGGGAGAGCTTTGCTCGAGGCGATATAATAATGTTATCAATAATAACAGGGTGTATATTGTGGCAGCACAATGAGTTGGTCCTGGGTGTGAACCTTGCTGTAACTACAAGTGTTAGGGCTTCCACGTTTCGGTTTGGAGCTAGTGATGGGGAATGCCGACACAGGGACATCCACCGGCTGTCTCTCTCATCCTCCAGGCGGTTCATACTGAGAGGAAGGAGTGATGGCATCGACAGTAGAAGGAATATCATCAGGGATACTTGAGGAGGGGTATTACGAATTAACTAATTACTAAAAAAGGAGATGGTGCCTCCCACTAAGGGGACTTGATGAGGGGTATTACGAGTTTACTAATTATTAGGTAAGAAGACAGTGCTTCCCACTAGAAGGATGAGGTGCTGGGACACAGGGCTGAGGAAGAGAAGGAAGATGTCATGATTAGCTGATGATGCCTGGAGTGAGCAAACCGGAACCCCAAAAAACAACCAGATTATCAGAGCCAAGCTCCCCACAAAATTCTACAACCTGTAAAGCTGAGCCTTCTGCCTCAGGTTAGCTGGGATGCTGTTGTTTTGTGGGTGTGGAATACACATATGTAACTCAGGCAAAGATCCCTCAGGACACTGAGATTTAGCAATTCAGTACTCAGAATTTGTAGCTGTTGCTTCCAAAAAAAAGGAAATTGACAAAAATTTTTCAAAAACCTGTTCAAGTGCGTAACTTTGCGCACCAGAGTAGCTTCAATTTAATAGTACTGAAAGTGTGATTGCACACATATAGCCAGAGTAGAAGCATCCTGCAATTTTTTATAGTGACTGAAAATTATGGTTTTTTTAAATATTTGGAAGAGTGAATATCTTTCAAGTGAAACTGTCTTTTTCTAATTATTGAGAAAAGGTTTTTTAATCATATTAGTCAAAATCTTTATCAGTGTACTCAGTTCACTGACATTCTGAAATAGGAAACCAGCCTCTAATTTAAAAATTATGGAAATCACAGAAATTATCTGAAATTCAAAATAAAAGCAAATTTCTGTCCTTATATAGGAAAACAACTTCAAATAGACAAAGTAATTAATGAAATAGTTCCCAATTTTGTCTTTAATCTCATACATGCTGAGAAAATAATTTAACTGCTTCTCCAGGGACATTTTATATATTTAGCACTATGAAAGCATCCTGAAGGCTTTCTGGTATAGCTTGCTGCTAACATCTCCTTGTTCTTTTCAACATCTTTTTTAAATAGTCAGAATTTTAAAAAGCAATTTAACTTTATAAAAAGCTGATTTGATTTATTTGGGTTATTTTTATTTATTAAACAATTTGCTTCTGGGTTGATTTTCTTAAGTGCTAAGCTTCATAATGGAAATGCTGACACAACTTTAAGTATAGGAGCAAATGCTATTCTAATAATTCAGCTGAATAAATACCAGCCAGCATTTAGTTATTTTCCCAGGAACTGAATAAACAGCCGCTTCCTTTATAGTCTCTCTTTGTAAAGTAAAAGTTCCACAGCCTGCTAATCGTCACTATGAAATTTTCTATTAAAAAACCTCTAACCTTTCTTTTGTTTATTCTGCTAGATCTTTGTGGTTCTGTATTAGTCATGCTTAAAAAACCCACACACACCAAAAAAAAAAAAAAAAGTCAAAACAAATACACTGAGTTGGCATTGAGCCACAATTTTGACCTATTTCAAAAAGCACAATTTTTGACTTCTGTCACTTTTATGGGTGAGAAAAAGAGAGTGAGCTCAGCTGAATAACTCAGGTGCTGATCCACATTTCAAATGTTCAGAACTATTCTTGGATGAACTAATACTGCACCATGTCATTTAAGGAGTTAAAATTCTTCACAGCAGATGAGAACCTGCTCCTGACATGATGGGGTATATCTCTCTGTACAATTTCATCTGATATAACTACCTACTGCAATGCTACAGGTATCATGTAACGTCACAACAGGGCAGGGTTCGTAGCAATTATTTCACTCTGCAAGTCCCTATTATGCTAGAGAAGAGTCAAAATCAATTTTGCACTGAAAAAATAGGAACAGTTTGAGTTTGGGGACTTTTTTTTTTTTTTTAAGATGGAAGGGAGTTGCTTTTCCTGGAAGTTCTGCAAGTGAAAGGGCAGTTTCTCATGGAGAGTGTCAACTCTGAAATGTTTAGAAGAGATGATAAACCCTGGACATATCCTTACCCACAGATTACTGACAGGTGCTTTTAAGTTGGTTCTGCCTAGAAAGAGAGAGAACGGTCAAGAAAAAGAGTTAGTCTTATAAATCTTCACTGATGCAAAGCTTAAGCCTCAAACTGCAGGATTTGCCCAAGCTGCATTAATGCCAGTGCATCAGGCGATGCCCCTGCCAGTGCCTCTGGATTGCCCTGTCAGCAGCTGAGAGAGGCAGGCTCTGTGTAGAGCCAAACCTGTCCCAAAACCGTGGTGTAAAAGCAGGCATGAGGCTGGGTCCCTCGGCGATGGGAATACCCATCAGGCTCTGCCGTGTGCCACCGCTTGCAAAAATTGAATTATTCAGATCACACAGCTCCTGTTTTGCATGCCAGGCCTTCCCTGTTTCCATTTCACTAATAGCTACCCCACTGGGTGGATGGCGTGACAGCTCCTGAGTTTATACATCCTTAAACTGTACTAATTACTGGCTTTTAAGTAACTAAGGGTTTTTATGGCATCTTCATTAGGGTAATAGTAAGTGGGTGGATACGGGCGTCAGTCAAATGAAACGGTAGATGAATTGCATGTGGTATTTCAGTTAATTTGTCCTGTTAATTTCCTGGTGTTGTTTGCAGCTGTTGAAGAAAACAGCCTCCTTTGTGGGAATGAAACCAGCTGGGTGTCTGACCCCTTCCCATAATGAGTGCTTGCAGTTTCAGCAGCAGTTTCAGCTTCTTTCTGAAGAGTTTTGATCTGATTAGGTCGGCTCTGAGTTAGAATAAGAGAAAATCATGCCAAGCAGTCAAGTCCTGTTTTGGTGTGCTTCCAGTGGCTTTTTAAAGTGGTTTTAATGACCAGCTTGGAAACTTAATAGAAGAAAAAATGTAAACAGTTGAAAATGGGGCAAAAGCTGTGCCACTCTGACCCTGACCACCCTGACCAGTATGTATTTTACTGCTTTCCTCTCCGGATGACAACTCTACAAAGTAAGAAAGGGGCAGCCCTTGGGAAAGGCTGGGTTGGGCTGGTCAGGACTCTGACAGGCTCCTGCAAAAAGAGTTTGTGAAAGCCCTGTAGCAAGAGGAGAAGAAGAGGAATGATCTCTGGGAATGGACACGAACTCCAGATAAAAATAGTGAACTGGAAGAATTTATTTATTCAGCTGAGCAATGGTAACATTAGTTGAAGGCTGGGTTCTGTGGAGCAGCCTGTGTCACATAAGGAGCATTGCCCAGGTGACAGAGCAAAGGCATTAGGGAACACTGACTTGGCTTGGAGGTTTTGTTTGATTTGAAGTGTGTATTTTATTGCCGTGGATTTTCATGCAAGCAGCCTCGTAAAACAAGTGGAAAAAGTATGAACTTAAAAACTTGCTGAAGCCAGCAGGACTGTTGCTGTCTAAAAGCAGTGACAAAAAGCACCACTTCCAGATTATGACATTCTGTACTTCAAAACATGTGAGCTTATTGTACAGGTCAGCAGTACCCATGTCCCTGTGTCTCTGCCCTCCTGGGAACCCTCCAGGATGCAGACTGCAGGACCAGGAGTGTGTGTACCACTGCTTGCCTGTGGAGACCCAGACTGGTGAAATTCCCAGCTCCAATGCCTCTAACAACCAACCTTCAGACATCTCAAACTGATGGGGTGAAGAGTAAGGAGTAAATCCTACTAGCAAAAAGAGATTTATTTTTTTTTTTTTAATTGTACATCTGTTACTGAGGTTTGCTGTCATGGTCACACCAATTGTGGGCATGATTTGTACTTCTAACAGACCTGGTTGTATCTGCAAGTTAAGTAAATAGAGCACGAAGGTAATTAGTTGTGGTCCTTCTCAGCTTTCCCATGATCATAGGAGGCTTGTTGATAATGCTGAGAGAACTCTAAGAAGAGTGTCTTACCATGTTTTATTGCAATGTCAGTAATGTTATAAACTCCATTTTTATGGACTGTGTTTTAAAGCTATATTTCTCTCAGGAATGTATCATTTTGATTACTCTCTACAAGAAATCTTATAATGCCACCGGACAAGCCTTTTCTGATTAAAATGGAAAATTTGGGTTTGAAAACTTTAAACAGATTGGGCTCTGGGGTTTTCTTTTGTCTTCCTTTTTAACACTGAATGAAGGGAATGGGAAAAGGCTTCTCCATGCACCCATATAATTTAACCCATAACAGATATCATCTTTATAGCTGCTTCAGCTTTCAAAAGCTGACAACAGAAGAACTGAAATTTATTTTCTTTTTTTTTTTTTTTGTTCACACTAATTCTTGAAGTGTTAAGGTAGTCTTGGCAAACAAGGAATTCAAGAGAGAGAGGAAAAAAAGAGAAATAAAAATTGGGTGTGCAGGGCAGGAAGAGACCCAGGACTGCCTTCATTCTTTCAAGTAAACAATTGAAAATGCCTAGGAATAATTTACAGATTTTAGGGGGGAAAAAAAGAAAAAGTGACGACCACCTGACCAAGTGTGGGATTTTAAAATTGTTGAGACTTTGGATATTCCCTTTCTAGAAGGATATCTTACAGGCACATAATGTAAATGTTCATCCTTAGCTGTCTAGTGCATTAATATTCCTTGAAGATACCAAGAGATGTTTGCCGGAAGTGGGAAATTACTGCAAATTCATGGGTAGGATTATTTTACACTTGGCCCAAGTGGCCAAGGAATCACATCAAACTTATTAAGTGAAAACCCTTTAATCTGGAGATTCAGAAGCAGTGACCAGCTACTTTTGAGCAGAAAGACAGCATCCAATTCTAGAAGCACAGGCCAGGGAGCCAAATGACCTAAATGCTGTCGTTGGCTTGGAGCAGGGATGTGAGCCCAGCTCCCCATGCCTTGGAGGCTCCAGGTGCTCTGGTAGAGCACAGCATCTCCTTAGGGTGCCCAGCAGGTTTCAAAACAAAGGCAGGAGATATCTTTGTGCTCTGCAAACTAGTTGGGGAAATTTAGGTAGGCCAAAGGTAATTTTCCAAACCACCTTTCAGGGGAAAGGCTACTGTCCTCATTTTTTATTTAAGCCCAATCTCTTTAAGACAGAGGTGAGAAAACCCAGGGTGTGAGCGTGATTCCATTCCAGCTTTCTATTGCAGTCGCCTCCGAGCCCTGGTTACAGCTTTGATATTGTAATGTTGTTATTTCTTGCAACATGGGGCTACTATGGGACCCATTACTCATAAACCTTACCCTTGGAAAATGTAAAAGTCAACATCAACCATCACTAATAATGTATTTCACCTACTGTTATTGTAAGTATGTGAACACAGTCAGAATCTGCTCAGTGCCTGCTCTTGTCCTTTGGAAATATCCTTTTGCACAGTCTCTTCCTCTGCTAAGCACATGCTCCATTGAACATATTTATTTCACATTTTCAAATATTTTTCTACTTATAAAATGAAGCCAATAGTCTAGTGGTTTGCTATAAGTATTTTTTCCTTAGGAGGAAATAAAATTATAGACCTGAGGAGAAATACCCTCTCTACATTTCATCTCACTCCACCCCACCATTACATTTTGTGAATTTTAAAAATCTCCTTGTGCTTTAAAGTGCAGGTCTGTTAAATGGAGCACATTCTTTTCGGAGATTTTTTATATTTAATGTATTAGCAGGAGAGTAGTCTCAAGCCCATCTCAGTGTTTTTTGTGATGTGTAGCTTGTCAGCTTTCGAAAAACTCAGCTCTCCCCTCATCACAAAGGTTGTCTGATTCAACTGCAGGTGATTCCTTCCCTTCTTCCCCATCTGCATACCAGCTCATTAAACCAATTTCAGCATTACACTAGATGATCGTGTAACTCAGCAGTGAGAGCCCTTGTGCTTCTTTATGGATTGCTTAGTGACTTTCAAAGAGATTTAAGGGGAAAATTAAAGTATACGACGTTATACCTGTGATATTATCCAGAAATAGAGTCTGACAGGACCAAAAATAATTCCAGCCTTGTCCAGGATTCCCTGTTAGCAGAAGTTCTCAGAATGGGGATGAGCATCACCTGCAGGTTTTGCCTGTGCTTGTAAGCTCAGGAATGATAAAACAGCTAGGATTCACTCATGGCAAGGAGAGAGACAGAAGTCTAGATCTGGCCACCTTTAACGTGGTTGTGGGGAAACAAAATCCAAGGATCTTGGTGTCTGCCTGCCCATGCTCACCTTATATTTTCTTTTAGCAACTGCAGTAACCACTGTGGCTAGGGTTGGCCAAACATTTTCACCATGCTATTAGTGTGATTAAGTATCACAAGAAATCATCAGCCAGTCAGTTTCCTCACTAAATTCAATGAATATGAAAATACTCTTCAGCTCCTTCATGCTGCATCACAGCAAGAGAAAAATACATCTTTCAATCACGCACGTCCCTTTGTTACAGGTCGTTTAACTTTGGTTTCCTACGTATAGCTATATATTTTTAAATCTTCTAGATTGAAATAGTTGTGGGTAGATTGATTGTGAACTGATTTATGATCCGTATTGCACCAGAGAAGTAATTTTATGCATATAACTTCTTTTACAATTACCTCCACAATGATTTCAAAGGATTTCGCTGCTTGTGGGAGGCCGTCAATAAGTGGCACTTGCATATTCATCCATTTCAATCTCAGATTTTTAAAGACCTAAGGGAATAGAACAGAGCCACTGGAAATTAATATTTTCAGCAAGTTTCCTTTTTCATTTTTTTTAAGGGTAACCATGCTTCAGTGAAAGCTTTTTTAAGATGAAAGTATTCCTAAATTCACAAATGCTGAAAGCAAAAGATTTCCACCAAAATGTAGCAATTCTTTTCAGTATCCTTTGTAATTCAGTTGAATGTAAATCTTGCATCTGGGCTTTTGTAGGTATTTCTTTTCTATTAAATATGCACTATTCCCAGGTGAATGAAACTACTCAGAAATGAGTTTGTCCTTTGACTACAAGATCAGCTTTCCCAATTTCTTGGATTATTTAACAGAGCTGTGCTTTTAAAATTGCCGGCTTAAAGCTCTCACTTCTGCAGCAAAAGAGTACCTGAGAATTGGTTTCCCACCATCTTTATTTCTCTCCTTCGCCCTCAAAGGGCCAAGTTCTGCTCTTGTTCCTGAGCCAGGTGTTAACACCCAGTGCCTGCTGCCTGGGTGGCAGATTGGTATCACCAAGATGCAGGGAAACAAGCAGATTGTTGTAGGAAATAAATGTCCTGGGTTCATCGTGCAAGGGATGTCTGAGCTGCGCGGTCACGTCGAGCTCCCCAAAGAGTTTGGTCTGTCACCACTTGCAGGTACTAGCTCAGGTATCATTAGCAGTGCATTTATCTCGTTGGTTTTGTGCCATTATCTCATTTGTTTTAATGTGAGAAGAACACTGCCTTGGAGGAGTCATGATACCCACTCCCCTACACCGACAGCAATACCCCAGCCCTTGGGGTTAATCACTTGATGTGGAGAAAGGCTGGGGTAGGGGGACACACCTTTGCTCAGATATGGACTACACACCACCACAGTTTTGCAGTCTCAAGCTGTCTGTAAAGACCAGAACAAGCTCTAAAAAAATACACTTCCAAAATTCCTTTTTAATTTGTAATAAATCCATTTTGGAATTTTCAAAGGCCAGCGCCAGATGGCCTGGAGCATGTTCTCATTCATATTTCAAAACAGAAAAACCTTTCTCAGAATCCGCAAGCTAAGACTTTTTCATGGAGATGATTTCTGTTGAGCAAGGAAAACTCAGGTTAATTAGGCCAAATAAGCTGATGCAGTCAGAGGCAGAGACGCAGAGGTTGCAAGACTGAAATCCATCAAGGCCCAGCGTTGACAGATGCCCTCTTGACTTGTTTGTTATTTGCTAGGGGGTTGCTACATATTTCTATAGGAATATATTGTGCTTTTTTTGTTGCAATAAATGCAGCCATGTAAAAGGTCTTCATTCAGTAGAGTTACAAGGTGCAGCCCAGCACAACTGCACCTCATGAAGACTACAAGGAACCTACCCTAAGGTGATGGGGATATCGGAGGCTTCCGTTTCAGCAGTGTAGACCTCTGTAAAATGCCCTTGACTCTGTGGAAATGAGCATTTCATTTGGAGGGAACTAGAAGGAAGGTCTGGAGAAAAGAATCCCCCATGAGCTGAGAATTAGTGGTCATCTCTTCTGAAGCAATTAGGCAGATCAAGGATCCATTTCCAAAATGTTTTTCCAGTACTGGATGTGTAAAGTATTCTCTCCTTTCCCAAAGGGTTAAAACTTCTTTTTTCTTTGCTTTCATCCTGACATCCTTTCTGAACTTCTACTCCATTCAGATAGACACTCCCCTTATGAAATCTCTGAAATAAATAAATAAAATAAGAGGCAAGATTTTCAGCAATCTCTACAGAACGCCTCTGAACTGCAAATAGTATTTTGCCTGTAATTATTGTAAATTTGGGGCCATGGTCACCTGCGTGATTCACAGCTATCATCAGGGGCTAAATTCAGACAGGAAATTTTTGTAAGCCTCATCTTCTACAGGCTGGATGGAGAAAGAGAAATCTTCTTTGTCCAGGTAGTTTCTGTCATTGTAAGACACAGTGCTGTGACATCATTTTGCTATCCATGTTGGTATCCATGCCCAGGTTATTCTGGGCTCTCCACCTGTCCTAGGCCTTTTCAAAAGCATTTGTCATGAGGGTTTGGCTGTAGTTAGAGCAAGGGTGGATGTCTGCCTCCCACAGCTCTCTAGGCCGTCACTGCCACCCTTGGACACTCAGTGTGCCAGCTCCATTGACAAATTCCATCACTGACCACGTGTGTGTCAAACACAGCTATTCCCCATTTCTGACTGAGGTATCAATCTGCCTTCAGAAAGCGTGACCTGGATTTATCCCTACACAATGTGCATGTCTCTGGGCGAGAAAAAAAAGAAAGTTAATCAGAGAAGGATCTCAACCAGTTTCACAAAATAAACACCATCTAACTTAGGCTTAGCACAGGGCTGGGTAGCTCTCTGTGAAAGGCATCTCCTACCATAGTGCTCTTGATCTACATTCAGGGCAGTAGTTTCCTGTCTGCCTTCATTTGAAGCTGAGGCATATCCAAAATCCAGTACTGCCTCTTTAAAATGAGTCCAAAATTATGTCTTCTGTTTTGGCTCTGTGGTTGCTCCTTGTTCCTCTCTGCGGAAGGGAATGAGGAGCAGGAGGGGGCTGAGTTAAAGGATGGGACATGGGAAAGACTGACCACAGGCTGTTTCATGCCTTTGGACAAGTCAGCAATTTCCTTGTGCCCCTGGTTAGATACATGTGGACATGTCTCAATGTTTCTACACATCTGGATCTTCCTATCCATGATGCTCAGCATTCGCTGTTTGGAAGGGAAGTGCTGGTGTGTTCTGCCAAGCACAGTGGACACCCAGCCTGCACGGAATACTGCTGTACCTGGAAACACTGCTGTTCACAAAGCTAGGTGGTAGGATTGTACAAAATATGGATAACTTCTCTGCCTTGTCCAGACTTTTATAACAGTTACTTAGCTTTGTTAGAAAGTACCTAACAGAACTGCTTTTGTGTTCTGATGAAAAAGCCTTTACCGCCTTACACTCAGTGTTTCGGAGAGGTTGTGGCCAGGACGCTGGAAATCCTGGGGTTTGTATTCAGTCTGACCACAGGCTTGCCAAGGGAGGAGGTGGCTTCATCATGCTGCACCACTTTCCTGTATTTCTTTTTCTCCCACTGTGTTTGATTAGGTTGTGGCTGCTTGACGTGGTGACAGATGTCAGAGCCCCCAGCAAACTTGGCTCTCCCACCTGGATGGGTGGCTGGCCTGGGGCTGCTGAAAACAGTAGAAGTAACAAGTGAAGGATATTCCTCCTCTCCAGGCTCGCTGCTAAACCTCCCTCCCGTTGTCAGTAGTGCACTGACAAGGGGACACTCATGTACCTGTGTTCTGTCTCCATGTTTAATGTCTGCTGGGTGCTGGAGTCTCTTGGAAAAGTGCTCACACTGTGTTCCTGTAATGGGGCAGAAAGGCTAGAATGCGAGAGGAACTGATCTTTGTTTTTCTTCGGCAATTTTGTGGTGAATGCTGTGGTTGGCATGCAGGCTGAGATGTCGCAGGGTGGGAGAAGTTTAAATATAATTACAAGTCACTGCTCTCTGCAGCCAGCTCTGTGACTTAAATGAGAGATGGAGAGAACATTTTTCCCATGGTGTTAGGGGAGCATAGAGGATGCCCCATTTGCTAGAGGTTTGTACAGATCTGAGAGGCAGGCAGTTGTGTTTGGGAATTGGAAATAGCCTTCGGGGAGAGGGAAGAAAGCAAGGAAGAAGCCAAGCTGCAGAATTTGTATGTTAATGAAGCAAATAGGGAATTACTGTTATCCACGGATGTTAGGAAAAGGCCACTCAAACTTCCTAATCAGACGTCCATCTATTTTCAGTGTTGAGTTATTCAGTCTTGATACACTTTAATTTTGGGAGGAGTAAAAATACTACATAAATATTTTCTCTGTTCTTAGTAGCATCTTCACCAGTTTGTTTCAGACCATTTGTCTCTGTAATGTGTTCTGCCTTCTTGGCTGGAGTAGAAGAGAGATCTTCAGAGGCTCAAACCTCCTTTCTGGCTACTCCATTCTCTGTGTTGACACTTTTTCTTTTTTTTTTTTTAACCATTTACAGCTTTTGATGCACTTTATGGTACCTTGAGGATGTTTCCATCACAACCTCACTGCAGAGAACACTGCTTTTGGTGCCTGCAGAGCTTGTAGTTTTTTTGTTGTGTTTTTTTTTTTTTTTTTAACAAATAGATATCTTTTGAAAGGGCCACGAATGCACAAAATGCAGCAATGAAGCTGTTTATTTGTAACTGAGGTTCAAGATGCTTTGGAAAGGATGGTAGGAAAGGCACAGTAAAGTAAGCGCTAATAAATTCCAGTACTTTAAAGAAAATGCTTGAGTTGTGTAGTAGTTTGGTGTGTACAACGTTCCAGCTTGTAAGCCTCTTCCCAGGAAGACTGTTATGTTTTAGAAAAAGGAGACAAATTTTCAGGCACAAAAGTTCTTCTTCAGCCTATCCTCAAACATGTTGTGAGCAAAGGCTTTTTTTCTGTTGTATTTGTTTCCCACGAGTACATCTGTTTGTGTTCCTACAAACATTGCACTACATGTATTCAAGCAAGACAGTGCCATGTCCTAAGCTACTCTTATAACTCCCCTGTTACTTACTTAGTGGTTTTATATGCATATGAGGAAAAGATATTTTCTCCCTGCAGATAATTTTGTGCTGAGAGTGTATTACACTCAACATTTTTTAAGTTCTGGATGTGAAAGATTTGGCTCCTGAAACACAGAGCTGTAAACACTCGAGTGTTAGACAGTTAGTTCCACCAGTAATTGAGTATGTATCACCACAGTTGCATTCATGTTTTTTAAAACAACCACAAAATCACGTCCAGGTACTAAATAAAGAAGCTGGTTTTCCACTGAGCTGAATTCTTGAAACTTCTGACAACCAACAGCTATTTAGATTAAATCAGAGTAAGTGGGGGTGATTTTCCTTAGAGCCTTGATCCTGCTTGGAGCCTTGCTTTGGTTATTTGTGTAAGAAAATGCTGCCCCAAGGTTCCATTTCTGCTCGGGCTTCTCTGTTTCACAGAGGGAAAATGAAGATAAATTATATGGGCTTAAAACTCTCTTCTTACGTACACCTGGTAAATCTGAAATAATTTCACAGTACTTTCAGTTCAGCTGAGGTAAATCTGGGATCACGACAGGGAAGCTGCGGGCTGGCTGTATTCATGCTGCTGCGGCAAGGTGCTGAGTGCTACAGAAAAAGCTTCAAAGCTTCAGGTTTTGTTTTTTTTTTTTTTTTTTAAAAGCCCTGAAAACAGCAAGCGTGTCCTGTGGTTTAAAACGCCAATAAGTTCCTGTGTATCTCTAGGAACAGAGTAAGAAAGAAGCAGTGAGTCCAGATGGGAAGCTGCATTAGAAGTGTGGTGAGTGTCTATCTGAAAAGAGACACCTGGGCAAGTGAAGATACTAATAAATAAGCATGCTGGGCTTTGAGCCTTGTGAGTGCTTGTGAGAGAACAGTTGGAAAGCCTTAAGTGAGGGTGTCTTTCTCGTACGCAGCTGACCAAGTGTGTTGCTTACAGTTACCATGTGTCAAGATGTTTCTTGCTCATTAGTTTTACACTGATTGAAAGCAACTTTAAATCACTCTTTAGAGGAATCCACCGTGAGGCACGCCAGCTGTGTGCCAGATGAAGGAGTTGTAAAGTCATGTTGGACAGGCAAGAATATACCAGAGAGAGAGATTTAAAGTCATGAGAAAGATAATTACTTTGCACTCAGAGATTAGCCATAGGAAAGCAAAGGGAAGAATTACACTCTGCATTTGTTAGAAGGTTTCCTGCCATCTCCCTGTCCCACTCACACATGCACACACATGCACACAGCTGAATTTACTGTCACAGTGTCAGGTTAGCCAGGACTGCCAGCATGGGAGAAATGCTTATGGGATATATTTGTTTGTTATGAAGGTATGAAGACATTCCACCTCTCTCATTGCTATTTCTAAAAGGCAGGTCTGTAGCTGGGGCAGGCAGTGGGCAGCGTGGTGGTAGTGAGGAAGGTGATGGCACAGGGCCCTGCTCAGGCCAAAAGAAAGCATGAGTGAGCATCCAAGAACAGACCAGGTCATCCCAACCAGGTGCTCAGGGCAAGCTCAGTACATACACCACCATTTGCATCTCTGCAAATGTACCAGTCTACCTCACCAGCTCTGGCAAGGGGGAGGTACTAAGCCATCTTGCTCAGGGGCTTCTTGAAATGTCTTGTGGCTTTTGTCACAAATTTGCTGGCCCCCTCAGACTAGAGCCTGGTGCTCTGTCCTTTCACAATTATCTGCTCTTCCTCACCAGTTCTTCCAGCTCCTCTGGGTTCTCCTTATCGCTATTTCAGTGCCTTTATCCTTTCTTTCAGGCTAAATCACTAGCCTTTAAAGGCACTAGCATTGTGCTTGCAGTAGGGTTTGGAGCATTTTGGCTGTGTGGGAATTTGTGAACTGGTGAGCTGGAGAGGTTGTCTGGCTTCCAGGGCAGAGTCCTGGCCTTGCTGAGCGTGTTCCCCAGCTTGCACAGCTGGGTATTTTCGAATTGCTCAGATGTTGCCCAGCTCAGAGAACCAACTTGGAGGGTTCTCAGCCTTGGACACTTGGTCACTGTTTGTATTACAACAGTACCTTTGGGCACTGTCTCAGGCAAAAGCCTGACATGAACGTCAAAAGAGTAGAAAGAAACAAAATTGCTTTTCCTGTCCAAAATATATGTCACCCATGCCATCTAGTATTTTGTTAAGTGACACAGGAACTTCTAATATGTTCACTAGATATATTAGCAAAACGTTGTCAGTTAAATGTTTCTGCTTAAAATAGTAGGGAATTTTTTTCCTAATGGAAATCCTTTGAACCTGTTCTAAAAGGCCACAAGCAGATGCCCTGATGTTGACACCCTGCCCCCAGAAAGGCAGCAGATGAGTTGTAGGGCCTGCACTGCCTGTAATCACCCTTAGTGTAATGAAACTCTCCTTTTTGTCATTGATTTGGGTTTGGTATTTTTAAGTCATTCTACCTAAATGGAAGTTTTACAGTGAAATTTATTTACAGGGAATTTATTTCTGTCCATTTTCGGGGTCTTAACCACTGCAGCTGCAAACATTTGCCACTGCCTGCCAATGGGAATTATAGCCCCATGAAGTCTCTCTAATATGACCCAATAACCTACCCCTCTTCCTCCTTTTATCTAGCTTTGTGCATGGATAGACCTTTAGGAAAGTTATAATTTGGATGTGAAACAATTATCCTAAAACAGTTAGCCAGAGCAGAGTGGACACACAAATTTATCTTCTCTCTCTCTCTTTTGGTGAAGAACATCTATCTTCCATGACCTCTTGATTACCGAAGCCTTCAAAATATATTCTTTGGCCTGTGACACTGTGCTCGGTGCAGGGCTGAGCATTAAATATCACCCTCTGTGATTAATTGGAAGTTAATTAAATCTATCACTGAAACAATGGGAAGGCAATGATCTATGTAATCATTGAAATAGTAAATGAAATGATGTAAGGGCCCTCCATTTCACTTATTGACAGTGATGGAGGGGTGCCCAGGCCCTGCTGCTCAGCTGTGTTTTCTGCCTGATCACACCAGCCTGCTCAGGTGGACACAAACCTCCCAAAGAGCCAAGGAAGCAGAGCTAACAGTGGGCTACTGGGCACTGCTTTTCCTTCTCCTTTGCTACCTCCAGGTGCTGCTCAAAAGGCCTCTAAGGTAACTCTGGTGTTTTGGGTGTGCAGCGCAAGCGGTGTACCTGAAATGGCAATCCTTAGGGACAAAGCCTTTCAGCACCTTTTTCAGTGTGAATGGAAATGTTGCTGCTGAGATTGTTTGGTAAGCAATGACGTGACATTTAATGTTTTACATTTTAACAGTACTTCTTACATGAATCTATAGTTTTTCAATAGCTCTGAAACTGTTGATGTTTATCCCTGGCAAGAGATATTGAGCATGTGATTTTCTTCTTGGTAAGAAAATCTTGTTCCCTTGTTCTTGCTAAGAAATTCTTGTTCACTGATTGTTAAAACAGTATAAGCAGTGAAGAATCCTAGAAAATACATCTGGAAAGGATGCAACACATTGTAGACAGCACTCAGCCGATTTCTCTAGGTGTTTTTGGGGGAAAATAAAGATATTATTCACTTCCCTCTTAAATGACGTTGCTATAGTTTTCCCATTGGGTGCTATTCTGCAGCATGGAAATAGGACTTATTTTTTAGAGTAATAGGAAATGTCTTACAGTATTAATTTCTTATTTCAGATAAATAATGATAAGACCAGGTATACCCTCAGACACCACTCTCAACAAATCCTCTCTCATTTTGGGAACAAAAGACCATCAGCTTTGAAGGAAATAGCAGAAACTTATTCCCTTTCCTTTAGAAAACGATTCCCTTTCTTTCCTTCTTGCTTCTGGGCACATGTGCACCCCTAGGACAGAAGCCTGTGTGTTTCCTTTTGATAGGATGAGCTCAGTTCTTTGCCTTGGCTCTATGGATTCTCAAAGTGCGCCTGAAAGATCAAAGACTCACCTAATGAAAGAGAGTTCCCTTACCTTGGCCATTAGTTCAGTTGTAAAATGCACTTTTTAATGAGGAAACACGATGATTTCTCAATGCACCACTTTTCCATACCTGCTTTTCTGCTCTGGACCTCTGATTCTACTCTTCTTGTAACCTTTGGCTTTACCACGGCAGGCTTTCCTTTCAGAAACAGAAAGCAGCTCCCCACCAAGGTTAAGCCACAAAACTGTAAAACATAGTCCACAGAATAGCATATTGGATTCGATATGAGGAAAATTTCTACACTGAAAGGGTGGTCAAGCATTGGAACAGGCTGCCCAGAGAAGCAATGGAATCACCGTGCCTGGAATTGTTCAAAAAGTAGGTGGATGTGGCACTTGGGGACATGGTTTAGTGGTGAACATGGCAGTGCTGGGTTAATGGTTGGACTTAATGATCTGGAAGATCTTTTCCAACCTAAATTATTCTGTCATTCTGGGAAATCATCTGCTATCCAAAGAGTTTGTGAGCAAAGTTGGATCCCCAAGTTGGATACATCCCCAGGAGCAGCTCAAACCCATCTATGTCGTGCTCTGATCCCCAGTACTCATCTCTTTTGTGGGTAGAATGTTTTAGTATCTCCAGCAATTATTTCCACAACAAAAAAATGGTGGCAAAGCACACAGTGATGAAAAGGCCTTTCTGAAGATCCATGACCCCTTGGGGAAGGAAAATTTATCAAAATTTTCTTTTCTTGCCTTCCTGGATCTGTGTTCTTCCACTTTCTGTGTTTTTTTCTTACAGATAAGCACAGGTAAGATCCAGTTTGTTTGATTAAATCAAAACTTAATCCAGCACTAAGCAATAGTTACTGACTAAGCAGAAGGGAACTGTTATTTATCATGAGAGCTGTAAGAGAGCCCTTTCTCTGTGGCCTCCTCGCTAACTCAATAAATTAGTAACCTCACGTTATCCTGATAACTAAATGAGGTTCCAAGCACCCATTCAAACCGCTTTGATCAGAAGGTAATACTTTTAAAAATTTTATAATCTTTATGTTTGATCTTTGTCTTTCTTTAACCAATACAGGAATTATTTCTGAGATTATCTAAGGGAAGTAGTTTCTG
This sequence comes from Cnemophilus loriae, assembly GCA_013397755.1. Taxonomy (NCBI): domain Eukaryota; kingdom Metazoa; phylum Chordata; class Aves; order Passeriformes; family Corvidae; genus Cnemophilus; species Cnemophilus loriae. The sequence goes on from VZTF01000081.1 coordinate 501,137, forward strand.
TTTGAGGAATATTTTAAATACTTGGTCCTCATTTGAAAAGAATCATGTTCTCTTTAACTCTGTAGCTGATTAAGGTATGGGAGATCTGAGTTTTACACTGCAAATCAGCTTTACTAATTTTATTTGTTTGCCAGAACACATCAGATTGGTTTGGCCCAGGGATCTGAAAACTATTTTGTGGGAAGCTGCATTTCCTGCCCCAGGCGAGCTCACCAATAAGGCACCTGACATCTGAAAGGAGAGCTGCAGACTCTGTGTGTGAGGTGGGCAGTGGTGGACACTCTGAGCTGACATGTCCTGCCAGCCACTGGGACGGGCTGTCCGTCTGCTTCTGTCAGCAAAGGAAACAGCTGGGACTCAAATCACACCCCGCCCAGCCAGCAGGCAGTGCTAACTTGGCTTTTCTTGTCACAGCTGCACCTTGGTCGCCAAGACAAAGCTTCTGGGGAAAACGAACCCAAATTCCTGGGTGAAGAATCTTTCAGATCATGTTTAATATTCCAGGTCAGGTTCCTACCATTTATTATTTATTGAGCTCTGCGAGCTTGCTCAGCACCACACGACACATAAAGACACAGACTCTATCATAATGGATTTGCAATCTAAATTTCACAGTGCAAGATAGATATTGGTACATATTATACCTGGTGGTTAGGTCACAGTCCGGTCTCAGAACCAAGCAGAGGTTTTTTTAAAAGCTTCTTCCATTAGTAGTCCATTAGAGTGGCATAAACTTTTTAAATTTGAACAATTAATCCCCCTAAAAATATTCAAATAGATACACTGAATATTTTAAATACATTTAGTATATGTGGAAAATGCTGACCTGACATAACCACATATCTATGTCTCCCTGGTCACAGGACACTAACAGCAGGGAGTCCAAAGAAGTGGTTTCATGCTTTCTGCAGTGATGCAATCAATTGAAAACCTTTGCCACACACAGTCCCCAGCTCTTCCTTCATTATGGTGCCAGAGCCAGAGCAAGCAGTAGAGTAAGAGGTTGATGCCACTGGCACAGGGCAAATAGACTTTGTAGGGCTTCCCATGAGGTCAGTTTTGTGCATGCCTCACCAACATGTGTTTCCAGAAGAATCCTGTGGTGTCACAGGTTAGTCACTACCTGCATTAGGCGACCCCAAAAGTAACATCCCCCCAGCCCCTCTAAATCTGACCATCTCTGTAGAAAGCAATGGCAATCCAGCAATGCAGGGTGGTGAAGGGAGCTTTGCTGGTAGCTCTCTGTATCTGCTCTCTTGTTAGGATGTGGAAGCAAGGAGAAGCTCTGTTTAACAAAGTAGTTGCCATAATTTAATTCAGGAAGCCACGAATGGAAAAACGTCCTGGAGAGCTGAACTGCAGCCTTCACAAGAGAAACCTGCCATGAGACTTTCTTGAAGAGTAAAATGATCAGCTCAGGTGGGCATGGAAAAGAAAATAATCATCTGAATAATGAGTGGACATGGAGTAAATGGGTTTAAAATGGCAGCAAAAATGGTAATTCCACCAGATGTGGTCTCTCTGTACGGGCAGCAGTCACAATAGCCTTGTCACCATGCAAGGGACTCTTCCTAATGTTATGCAGTGCATGTGCAGCCTCAGGGAGCTCCCTCATGTAGCTTTTCACAGGATGGCCATGCGAATGCTTTATTGTACTGTTATTTCTCTGGGCAAATAGACTGTTATTTGATTTTTGGTTCCAAGAGCAAGCTTTTGACTTTGGCTATTAGTGTCTGTTAGAGCTGCGTGCTTGGAAGGAGGGTGTTCCTGCATTTACTCGTGTGCATTGAAGGGGCAGGTATGTGCCTCTGTGCTAGTGAAGCTGTGCTCTGCTCTCCCTTTTTCACCCCCTACAGTGCCCTGAAGATTGGCCATGGAAGCTTTTCCTACTGAGTCAGAACCCAAATCACCAATGCAGAAACGTGGCATTTTCTAATTCGCACTTTGCACTTTTTTGAGTGGCAGACACTCCTTAATTTCCCGCTAATCTTTCTGCTTGCTGAGCTGCCTCTGTGCCGTTTCAAGAAGCCAGCAATTAGGGACATTGCCAGTAAATTCACAGAATAGATGTTTGGAGGCTGGGGACAGAATAAGAGCTGAAGTTGTCACTCCTGTCGGGAGCTTGGGCATAATTTCTCAGCACTGGATTTTTCCCAGTAAGTTGGCTTCCTGATGACTTTACAGTGCAACATAGAGTATACAGTTCAAGTTGAGGTGTGGGTTTGGAGCTCTGTTTTCCTTTCCACTGAGAGCCGTGATCTCTTCTGGGTTCTGAGCATTGCCCAGCTTCACTCTTGGTCCCTGGCAAAGCCAGAGTGGTTTCAGTGAAACTTGAGTTTATGGTTAAAACCAAGTGTATGTGAGGCTTTCACAAATATTAGTGACATTTAGGGAATCCTGAGTGTCCCTTGGGATAGTGCCAGGACATCACATGGAAACGTTGGAATTCCTGTAGTAATGCTAGGGGAGAGCTGCTTACTTTAGCACAACAATAGGTGCAGGCAGCTAATTCTTAATGTATAAGATAAATAGGCAAATCCATCTTTACACATGGCAGTGTTTCTGCTCAAAGCCACATGTCCTAAGCTCATCTTCTCAGTTATATATTGCACGAGAGAGAGACTTTCTATTCTCTCATATTTTCTCTGTGTTCAAAGGGCTTTTTGTGTGGAGAGCGACTCCGCGGGGATATTTCCCATCTCTCTGGCTGTGGGAGCTACCACAACTGCTAAGGAACATCTTAGCAGCAGTATCACTCCCTTAACAACAAAACACTACAGGATTCTACAGAAACTGTAGAACTTACTACAATTAAGCTGCTTCTGCAGGAGAAACTTGAAGCATTTAAGGAAGAGATGAGAAAGCAGAACACAATTTTCCCTTTTTCGTCTCCCGCACTACCTGGAAATATTTTGCCAGTTTTTCTGAAGATATATCCATCATTAGAGCCCTGCAGATCTGCTGAATACTTTGTGGGTTAAAAAAAGAAATAAACGTCATGATTCCCATAGGTCCTCCAACCCTTTCTTGTTTCTAATATCAAAGGCCCTTTTGAGTGGGAAACAAAAGGTTAATTTTCTCCAGCTTGCCCAGGCTGACTTAATGTAACAGAAGGCAGCAAATTGTATTGATTTAGTGACATGCAACTGTCCAGAAAGAGCTATTTATACATTATTCAGGACAAACACTGTCATAATGGACAAACAGCAGCAGCATCTGGGATGTTAATGTCTACAAATAAGATTATTCTTTGAAAGGATTAGGACGAAGCATTTTGTGTAATTAGATTTCTCAGTTTTAGGAATGAATTGCCTTTTAGCAGTAAAAGCTGTCACTGAGGGAGCCATTAGCTCCTTATAACTGAATTAAATGCATAATTAGTGACATGATCGCATTAGGATTTGTTTCATTTTTAACTAATCCGGGGTGCAGGGGGGGTGGTCTCTCCAGGTCGCCGTGGCCCACCTCGGCAGGGCCCGGCCTCAGCTGGCGTGCCGGAGTTGGGAAAAGTCAGGCGCGTGTGAACGGGAGCCGGGGCCTCGCCACGGTGCTCGCGGGGCTATTCATCACTGGGTGCTGGGTGACAGTGACTGATGGGCTCGGCCCGGGCCTGGCACTTTACCAGTGCAAGAATCATACGAGCCAGGGAGCAGAATGACAGCTGGAGCGCCGTGTCAAGTGGTGTAGAGACCAGAGCTATTAATAATCTGTGCCACATGATCTGCGCCGCCAGAAAACAATGATTTAGACATTGGTTAGAATAAAGATTTCACATTTAGTATGGAGGGACTAGCCTAGCACCAGAGGAATAAATCGCTATTCAATCAGCATGTATGAAAATAAGGCAATGAATACATTAAGGGTTAGCAAAAAGGCGGGGAGCGCCTCAGCCCCGGCCCAGCATGAATCCTGTTAATCAGGACTTCCTGAGGCTTCTGTGATGGCATTAAGTGGTGCTGGAAGAGCCACTCTTGAAGCCTATCGCAAGTAAAACAGCAAGGAAACCATGAATATCCCAAAATTTAGTGCCTTGTCCTCCTGGTCCTGATAAGCTCTCACACGGGCTGCAGCTCTGTCAGACTGTACCCCTCTCATCTCAAAAAAGCACAGCAGGTGCCTTTTGCCAAGGAAACGCTTCCTGCAACCATTCTCCTGGTCCATCACTTGGACAGGTGTAATTTTTGCTGAGTTAAAAACTGTCTGGATGGCAGAGCCCTGAGAGAGGTGGCAAATGAAGCTGCATCCAGCTGGCTGCAGCTATTCCCCAGGGCTCAGCTTTGGGGCCAGTTCTGTTTAATATCTTCATCAATAACCCGGATGAGGGGATTGAGTGCACCCTCAGTCCCTTTTTAGCTGACTCTCGCTCTCCAGAAAAGATGCAGAAATACATCTTTAGCCTCTCCACAGCATGTCCCATGAGGGTCAGCAGTGAAGGTGGGGAGGCTTGGTAGAAGGTTTGCAGCACCAGACTTCTGTTTCTGTAGTTCTGCTTCAGAGGTTTTTCTAATAGTTGGAGCTGTGGTATAAAGCAGAATTTCTGAATGGCATTTCTGGTGGTTTTGCCCTCAGTTCTGCATCTCCTCTGTCACCTAAGTATCAATAATGAGGCTGTTTTACCCATTGTACATTTTTACTATGCCCTTTGTTTATATACTTCCTGTAAACACTAGGTTTTCCCAGGATGACTTAGATATTCCTCATAAGTTGATGGTCACTTTATGGATACCTTAGTTTGACAGAATGAGGGTCAGAGCTCAGATTCTCAGAGAAGATCTGGTGCAGGTACCAGCTGAAATACTTCTGCTCCTTTCAGAGATGTGTTTTCAGAGTTTGAGTTTATTGAGTCATTCTGGTTTCACCCAGGTAATCGTCATCTGAATTCCTATGTCGCAATGGTGTTAGTGATGTTATCACTGGTGCCACATAAGGTCTTACTGAAGACCAGCTTTTGGTTATCCCAGGTGCTGACTGCTGAAAAAATGTAGTCCCAGCTGGAAAAAACACATCTTATTCCTTTGTGTTCCTTACCATTTGTCAGGGAGTGTGATTTTAGGGATGTAATGCAAAAATGAATATTGGCAGAGTGTGAAAGTGGAAGGTCGGAGTAAGCCTCAGAGTGCTTGGAGAAGCAGCAGAGGAGCACTTGGGAAGGTCAGCAGGTGTAGGGACACATCAGATGGTCCTGTTCCCGATGTTTGACTGTCACTGAGGGCCTTTCAAAGTCCCAAATGCTTTGACTTCTCCTTCTTTTCTTTCTTCATTGTTATCTTGCAGTTACTTTTGCCAGGCCTGAATCAAACGCTTAAGTGAGTGATAATAACTCATCCTCTGGTGGGTAGTTTTTTGCTGTTTGTGCTTTGTACAATTATAAATTGTATAATCTGAGCTCTCACAGCCAGAGCTTAATATATTTGACTTTATTGCTTTTTGGTTTATGGAAATAAATTACTGCTCACATTCTGACATTTAAATTAAAGGATCCTCACTAAATCTTGTGTGCCACAATAAGAAATTAAGAGAGCTTTTCGTGCTAAACAAGCAGAGCTGGAAGCCTCAGTCCATCAAGGACTCAGGTCCGATTAAACTGGTTTACAAAGGGGGCAGCGTGTTTGGTCCATTCTGTGCTTCAACACCAGTCAGCTGGGCCCTATGGGGATGAGCTTTTCCAGCCCAGAGGAGGTCAGCTGGGGAGGATTACTGTGTCCATAGGATGTGCCACACCAGTTTCTGAGGGGCTTAAATTCCCAGTCGCTTGTGGACAGGTTCATGAACAGAAATATTCATACAACTCGTATGTGAAGTGACGTGACAGGGCTTCCCTGCTCAGATCTGCAGCTCCCAGACGTGCACAGGCAGACAGCAAAGCTGGTTTAGAAATGGCAAGCCTTTCAGAAATCACAAATTGGGAAGTGGAGAAAAGGCCTCTTGGTTTGAAAGCTGTTCCTCTGCCTGGGGGTGGTGATTTCAAGCTTTTCTATGCTGCATAAAAGACTGAGATACTCTATTTCATGCTTCCACAGAAAACCTGAGGCATTTGTGCAGTCCAGCCACTGCTGGAATATTTCATTAACCAGCGTATTTCATGTAACTCGCAGTAAAACACTGGCAGTACTGCAGTTCCAGTTACATTAAATGGCACTTTTTCTTCTTTTTTTCTTTCCTTTACATATTTTAACTTTATGTATGCTTTATTTTACACCAGCCAGGGTCTCTCTTACCTAAAAAAGAGCAGCAATTTCTGTTCCCAAAAGTGGGTTTCATTGGCTACAGCCAAATCCCAGCTGTTGGAGAGAAATTCTGGAAGGAGTAGGGCCATTTTGAATGCTCACAGGACCAGCTTTTTCTCTGCACCTGCCTGCCCTAAAGCATCTTTTCTGTGTTAGAAGCCTGAATATGGCATGGAGTTTCAACCTAAGGAGATTGTACATTTCTAAGGGAAACATGAGTGAAAATACATATTCTTCAGTGTTAATAGAAAATCAGAATTTGTTTGTGGTACCTGTCCTTCCTGGGCTTGAGTCCAAGACTAAATGTGAACAAAACTAAGAGCAAAGCTTTCCCTTTACTTGCTGTTTCCATCTGGACACAGCAACCTGGAGCAATCCTATTCATTTGGTGCCTTCAGCACCCTGTAACTTATATGAGGAAGGAACTAGGGAAGCAGGAGACTGAAACAAGAAAAAGAGGAAAAAGGGAAATGAAAAGGGAAAAGGAGAAGGAGGAGGAAAAAAATGAAAAAGGAAAAGGAGAACTGAGTTCTGAGGTGGGCTGTAGTGCCTCTGATAGAATTGCCCTACAATAAGTTCAGTAGCTGAAGTCAACAGAGAACTGTACTCTGAATGCATACAGGGCTAAAACTGGATGATTTTAATACCTAAAAAAACCCACGCTGAAATATTTCAAGTTGATAAAAAAAAAAGAGTGAGTATTGTTCATGTGAATCTCCCAGTGCTTTATTTCCAGGCATAAAATGAGTGCACTAAAAATCCTGTTTTACACAAGGACTTCACAGTAATCTTTGTGAAGGGCTCAGGTAGGGATGATGTTTAAAAGTTGTACCAGAACTTGTCTGTGCAACTTTAAACCCAAAATTTCCTCTCTCAGGAATGACAGACTTTGAAAGCCCCTACTTTTGTGTGTGGTATGTAATAAATTGTATTGCAACTTCTTATAAAACAAGCAGTGCAATGTCCTTAAATTTTGATGCCAAGCAACAGCCATAATTTCTGAGTCTCGGTGGAAAGAGGACCTTTGGGTTACACAAACAACACAATTAAACATGTCCCAGAGAGTTCCTGGGCACAGAGGCCAGTGGTGAGGAACAGCTTGAAGCTTGGATTGTAAGTCCTCTTCACTTCCAGGGCAGGGTGAAGCACACACATTGCTTATTGCAAGCAATCCCAGGTATGGATGTGCATCCTGTAGAATTGCTCTTGGGCATCTTTCAAGGTGGTGCTGGCTGGCATGGGTCAAAACTTCGTCAGGGAAAGTTGTTTGTTGGGGCAGACAACAGTATTGCTGTGCCCAGGACTGTGTCCTCTCATTGTTTGATGATTCACCTTGATGTAACCTCGATGTCTAACTGACCCAGGTCCGAGTGGCCTGGCCAGGTAGTCATCCTTTAGCTTCAGTGAAGATGTTGGAGTTCTTTGGTTGTCTTAGTTAGTACAAAATTATTGTCTGGAAAATCCTTTCTGTGTGCTTATGTGTCTTCTAGTCATGCAAATTAGTGACACAGTTAGGGCAAAATATAAAATAACCATTAAAAGCCATACCAGACCTTAGATACAGTGTCAGGTAATCAGCACCACCAAATGGCACTGATGTACTCCCATAAGCACAGAAGTGGTTTATATTTACGCATTTGAAGTGTGTAGCTACAGGAACTCAGCTGACCTCCTTGCTTTTACCCCATAGTGAATTCTTCACATAATCTCATCTCCTCCTTCTTCCTGAGGGGCAAAGAAACACCCAGTGTGCCTTAATAGCAAATACCTGTGACTGGGAAAAAGAGTGTGCCTGGAATGAAGCCTTTTCCTCCCTAGCCGTTCCTGTAGAGTGGTCTGAGGAAGACCTTGCTGAGCTGCCTGCCCCCGCAGCTGCTGAAGCGCTCCCTCGGTGTTGCCTCGGCTGCTGGATGGCATCAGGAAGAAATGAAACACCAAAAGAGGTCCAGGAGTGGCTTTGGGCTGTGTGGGGCCACAGGTAGGCTCTGTGGGGTGCAGGAGGGCTGGCTCTGTGATGTCCAGCAGCTGCTCCAGAGGGGAACAGGGCATCCGCTCATGTCCCCCTAAATGCATTATCTCCTCATGGAGGATTACATATTCCAAATCAAATTCAGGACGTAAACGGATTTTGGTGAGGTAATTCTCTTGAGTCCAAACAGAAAACATAGGGAAAAGTGATGAAAGTTTGGGTTTGCTTTCAAATGCTAATATACTTAACAACAATAAAGTTTAAAAGCTGAGTTATAAAGTGAAAACAGAATCAAAAAGGCAGTGTTTTCCCTCTGCAACCATATGCTTTGGAACCCTTAAAAAAAGCTTTTGTTGCGAGTTCCTCCTTCAAGCACATTTGTGGATTGAAGCAAATTTCTATGGCCGTGACGCCGAGGCAAGGGACACGCTGACCTTCCCGAGGGTGACCCCCTAGCGCCGGCTGGCTGAGGCAGACCCAAACCTCTGCCTTCCCCCCAGCTGCCACCGCTGACAATGGGCAGCCAGAGCACAGCCCTTGGCTCTGGCGCCCCGGTGGTCGCAGTGGCATTAGGGATCAGCGGTGATAATCCCTCCTCCCTGTGGAGAAGGGAGGACGGCAGAGGAAGGGGTTGGAGACTTTGTGGCTTTCTCGTACCAGAATACACTTCGTTTTTTTCCTTTACTAGACTGCAGCAGATATTTTCACTTCTGTTTTAGAGACAAGAAATCTAGTTTTAGTAATTGATGCTGCGTTGAAAAGAATAGAAAGTTGAGGCATGCTACAACTTTGCTTCAGAGCAAGTGATCTAGATCTAATCCCCTCTGTTTCATGTGAAAAAAAACACTTGCGTATCCGAACATAAGAGTAAATTAGCATGTGCCTATGAATACTAATGCCGCATAAACTCTACTTTAAGCCTTCAAAAATGAATAGCACCAAGATTACTAAATGGGAAGAGGCAAATTCAGAAAGAGCATTAGCACTGTCCTTAGGCACTTCGAAGAAAAACGTTTAACTTTGTATCAAAAATATTAAAATAAGAGGCTTTGCAAGCTTGAAAATGACTAAAAAAACTTTGTGTCTAGGTTGATAGTTCAAGACCCACATTTTTCGTGCCAGAGAATAGATACCAAAGGTGCAATCGCGTGTGCAGTTCTGTGGGGGGGGTTAATATTTTGTGCTGTTTAACCCAATCCAGACAGATTTTACCTTTTAAAGACAGAGAGGAATCTTTCGCTATAGTGAGTACTGCTTTCACGCTTTTTTGCAGATCTCTTGTGGGTGGGCTCAGTAGCCTTGTGGCAACCCAGTATGTATATATATAGGAAACAAGCTTTCACCTCTCTGTTTTCAAAACAGATCTGGAGGTGGAGGAGAGATTGTAAGGGGGTCCTAGGGCAGAAAGGACCTGATTTAGTCATGGAATCATAATGTCCCTAAAAGTATGGTCCCCATTTATCCTCTGGAAGGCTGCTTAGGTAAAATTAGAGCAATGGTTTTTTTCTTAATGGGAATCACGATTACGGAAAAGTTCCAGAGCACATTAAAAAAGCATAGGAAATGTTACTGTCTCACACTTCTGAAAGGAATAATAACTAGAAATAACCAGATTGGGATAGAAGTCTTGTTGGGCATATAGAATCCATGCTCTTGCCAACTCTGACAGCCATTGCATTTTAAGCAGAGAAAGGATGTGGAGGGCAAGAGGGGAATGGGAGCACAGAGAAGTGATGTCCCTTGTCTGAAGTCACCTAGCAAGTCAATAGCTTGGGTAGGAATATGGAAATGTGGGTGTACCTTCATCCTTCCCTTCAGTTGTCTGAGATTCAGGACTACCATGACTGTTGTGATCCAGCATGAGGTAAGGTGACACTCGCGTTGCCACGCAGGCACGATGCTGTGTGTGTTTTCCTTCCCTTCTCCTAATTCTCTGCATTCCTGACGATCCATGTTGTTGTAAGTTTGCTATTTTGGATAGGGTGATGCAAGAAAATTGTGTCATCTCAGGCACTGCTGAATGTCTTGGGAGTGGCTGAGGCATTCACCTGCTCTGGGCTGGTCCAGCACACCCCTGCCACATTTACATTCCAGGGTCTCCCAATCCTGTATGTGGCATTTGCTGTCTGTGTGCTTATGTGACTGAAGAAAAATCAACCCCACCAGTCCTGTTAGCTGGGTGTCATCGTTAGCAGAGGAGAATGGCTGCATCTCTGTTACTGCAGGGGAGAACTGCACATCGCTGAGGTCAGGAGCCGTGTGAGTCGAATTTCAATGATCTGCAGTAAATGCCGAAATAGACGAAGAAGCCCATCCAGAAAACTGTAGTGTAAACAGCTGGGTTATCAAATGCATTGCAGGAAAGGAGAAAAAGGAGAAATGTGTGTAGGAGCTCAGAGTTGTGGCGTTGCAAGTGGCAACGTTATGTGCTCTGTCGCAAATTGTGTGCTCCTTTGCAATGTTTTGTGCCCTATTGGTGCCTGTGACATGAAGCTGCCTCACTGACAGAGTTTATTACAGGGGCCTGATTGCCCAGAACGGGAAAATCTGTCCTCAGAAGGAAGGGAGAAAAGAGATCTCTTTTTTCCTCTCCTTCCTGAAGTCTTCACAAACAAGTCTAACGAGATCAGTCTCCTGCCAATAAAACCAGTCCTGGTTGATCGGCTCGCCTGTCTTAAACCGCCCCTGAGACACTTAACCTGCTGGATTGCCTTTCTGCAGACACCTGCCTGGGCAGCAGCAGACTAAACAAACAGGGATTCTCAACTGCACAAAACTTGGCCCCTTTCAGCAGGGCTCCCATCTGTTAAAAAGCCATTGTCTGAGCAAGTGTTCAGCTAGCTGGGGAGGCAACGCTCTTGCATATTGAGCTGCCCCTGTCCCCCATAAAAGTCCTCTTTAGCATTTTCTTTTCTCCCCTGTTTCCATCGCCTGATTTATTCATTGGTTTCACCTCTTCTCCCCTCCCCCTGTGGTTCATAAGGAGGGCCTCGTTGTCTTCTGTACCTCGGGGGTCATGTCTTTTCAGTCACCAGGACAATACCCGCTGCTGGCATCTGCTTCCAGATCCAATCAGCCATATTGTGATCACATCCTGCCAGAGAATTGTTCCTTCTTTTGCTCGGCTTTGTTGCCAATTTCATGCCATGTATTGCTCCATGTTTTGTGCTTCATGAAGCTGTCACTGGCATAAAAGTGGCCTGACCAGGGTCGTAGTAAAAGGGGTGGGAATAAAACATCCACCGAAATGTTGAGCAGGCCACCCACGGGCCCCACGCATGCAGGCACACACACACACGCAGGCAGGCATGCAGACATGCAGCCACATACACAGCATCCCACCCTGTGGAATTGCCATCCTGCTGAGCTGCTTTATGCTCTGCCGAAGGAGCGGAAACTTTGACGGGGAGCTGGGAGCTGGGCTTTTTTTTTCCCCCCCTAGTAAAGATCAAAAGCAGATAATTTTCTTGATATTTCTGAAGGATCTTGGCTGCCTTATATCAGATAAGCTTTAATAAGCTCCAAGCATGAATCACAGAACTGGTTACTCAGGCAATTGAAAGTGAGTCTGAGTTGTTAGTGGGTGTCAGAGGGGAAAAAAATACCCTTAAAAAAGAAATCTCATGGGAAAATTGCATCAGTGACACCCATCACTCCAGCCTCTTGCTTCCCATTCTGAAAGCCCTTCTAGAAGTTACACCAAGGTCTGCTGAAAATTGTGACCATCCTCTTTGGTCTGGACTTGGATGTAGTATACTGAAGACTGAGTCTTATGATGCTTTTAATGCCCACAAGACAGGGGCACAAGCCAAAACTGCTAAGCAGAAGATGAGCCACCTCTGTGAAATCAAAAGTATGCTTGCATGATGGCAGAGGATTTGGCCCAGTATTCCCTATGGCAGAATTATTTCTTTCCTTTCAAAATACCTTAAAGTTAAACAAAAGCGAACTACATGTTTGTTTAAACATCAGTAAATGGAGAGCATAAACCTCTCTGCTTTGTTCTTGGTTTTGATTTATCTTTTTGCGTGTTCATTTGTTGTGGGTGTTTTTTGTGATGTGACAAACTCATCTGATGCTCTCCTGTGTACCCCCAGCCTCCATTTGCCGAGCACTGGGAAGGTTTTTCATGATTATTTCCTGCCTGTCAGAGCACCCAGTAAACCTTGGGGAAAGGGCTCATCCCTTCCAGAATACAAAGTGAGTCCAAGCAGGGTCAAGGGACTTCTCAGCTCTCCTTCTAAAGGGGAACTGATTCCCCATTTCCTTTCTTTTGGCTCGCTGCTGTCACTTGCATTCACGCTGGGTACCACCTTCCCATGCTAATAACCCGATGGCAATCAATAGAGCTGTTCATGGAAGGCAGAGAAAGGAGAGGGATATGCCCACCCCCCTCTCTCTTTATGCCATGGTGCTTGACAAGTGGTTGGGGAGCAGGGACAGGCCCCTGCTTCCCAGGAGCGAATGCCAGGCACCAGGCAGCTCCCTGCATGGAGCCGGTGTGAGCTCCTCTCTGTGTGCCCAGAACTCAGTTCTTCTCCAAGAGTCTGATTCTCTTGGCTCAGTTTATACCATCCAACTACACAATAAATCCAGCAAGGGCACCCCAAGCTCTCTTCAAAGGAGGAACACCTCATTATGAGGGTTTTGCAGACCCAGTGGTCTCAAGCCTCTGTCAGGGAAGCCAGTGGGCAGTTAGGTACCAGGTGCAAAGGCAGAAAGGTTGTGCCCTCTGACTGTCTCCTCCAGAACTGGTGCTTCTAAGGTAAAGCCCTGGCAGTACTGAGAAATTCAGTATCTTGGGATCCTCATGCACAGGCTTCCCATCTGCAGAGAGGTGCAAGCAGGAAGTGTGTGGGAGAGGAGAGGGAGAGAAGAGGAAGGAGAGAGGAAGACGAGAGGACCTGTCTCCCTCTCAGTGCACTCTGAGCAGCTGGTTCGTGATTCTCACAGCCTCTCTGGAAAGTTTCCTGGTAGAGCCTATAATTGCTGCAGCAACCCGTGGTCCTCAGCGTGCACTCACAATCTCTTCTCCAGAAGTACCCAGCTTTTATTTATATTTAAAACTGAGCTTGAGCACTCAGTGAGAGGGGCAGTGGAAAGCGCAGGAAGGCAAGAGGCAGCTTTGTGAGAGTGTGTGTGTGTGTGTGTGCGAGCGCGTGTGTGGTGTGTGCATGCGTGCGTGTGTTAAACAATTTCATGGACATCTGTCATGCACAGTTAACTTTGCATTGCTGCATTTTAAGTTGTAGGCCCAGGCTTGGCCGTCAGTGATAAAGTAGCTGGCAGTTTTCAAAAAGCCGCTGGATAACAGAGCATGAATCATAAAACACACTACTGTGTAGCAATATCCAAGTTCATTCAATGCAATGAAACCATGCAGAGGACCTTTATTCCCAGCTAATTATGTGGAAACGCCTAAGACAATAAAGCATCTGGTGGTCTTTCTTCCCCATTTCAATTTTTCTCAATATTGTGACAGGAGAAAGCATTGTGCCTTTCCCAGGGTAGTTGCTGTGAAGAGGAGTAAAAGCAAGGGTCAGGGAAGAGCAAATAGATGAATTTATAACTTTCTTTTTATTTATTCCTTTCTCATTGTTTCTCTGGAGACTCTTCCTTCAGGGCTGTATTTTCAAACCACTATTCTCACTACACTCTGCTTGAATACTTTTTTTTTTTATAATACCACCCAAACTGCCAGGCCCCTCTGTGTTCACTGTCTTTTTTCTCCTCTCTTCCCCAGATGCATCCAAGAGTTGAAATCCAAGTCTGTGATCTCTGCTGTGATCTCCTAGGTATTAAAACAGAACCAAAAAAATTAGAAGCCTAGAAACAAGTAGTGTTTTCTGAACAAGGAAAGAAAGGGTTTGGATTGGAGAGTGTTTTCAGTGAGTTTGGAGCTTCTCGTAACAAATGCTCCATGACACTGTCAGGCTCATTTTCTGTAAATAAAATGCAAATAAATTTTCTAATTCAACAATGAACACTCAGAAAACTTGAAATAACCTCACAGCAAAGGATTTCTGCATTACAATTTGCTTTTAGGCCACCAAATAACAACACCCTTTAAACTCTTTCTCCCCTGTCTTTTAGGCCATGGCACTCATTAGTGAATATTTTAAAAAATGTCTCCTAATTGTTTATTTCAGAACAAAGCACACCAGCCTGATTTTCACTAGCATACCCTCCCTGATCAGACTATAGAATTTTTTTTTCCTTCTGGGACCAAGGCATTGAGGACAAAAGGAAACAAATTAACCAGAGTCAGTATGGTATGAGTGGGTTTAGACTTTGAGAAAATAATAAAAGAATTATTTCCCTAATTGCTAATGAGGTGTCTGACTAAAAGTAATACCTTGTAAGTGTTAAAATGGGTTTTGTTTTGTTTGAATGATGGTAATTACTGTTGTCCTCTGACAAAAGCTGCAGGAAGAGTCTGATTTGGATCATTGCTCTGCTAAGACCTCACCTGCCTTGGCCAGGTGTAGTGAGGCTACCTGGAGCTCCCCGGGTAGGGAGTGACTGCTCTAAAATGTTTAGTAAATGCTAACAAGCGGATGCTCTAGGAGGCAGCTCATCCCCATACCAAGACAAATCATCCAAAGGGGTAAAGAGTGAAAAAGCCTGAAAACTCAGCTTGGACCCATCTCTTCTTTTTTTTTTTCCTTTTGCATTGCAGTATCGTATAGAAATGACAACTCCCTGTTAAACAAGTTTAAATGAAAGAAATAATGAAAATGGAAAGAGACAAAGGTAAACCATTTTCCTAATTGGCTAATACCTGGGATCTTTCCTCAAGAGTAAGTATTCCACACGTTTCAGACTGTATCCTGTGTTTTGGGCACTCTCCACTGCCACTGTGATATTTAAAGACTGTACAGCAATCAGCAGTTTAGCCTCAAAATACACAGAAGTGTTTTTCATCCTCATGCTTTAAGTATTTGCAATTTGTACAGTACCGAATGAGACTCAGCTTCACTGTGAGAAAACGAACCCTTAGAAAGGAACTGTGCTAGCAGAGACCAAAGACAACATGAGATACAGACAGGAGAATATTCAGAATAGGAGGATTTGTACTTACCATGGATTTAGGGGAAGTAGAGGTGGAAGTGCCAAGGAGGAACTCCTAATAGACCAAATACATGGCAATGTGTGGAGTAAGTAGGAGGAAGCAGGAATGAGTAAGAGGGAGTGTATCTGACGGGTGCAGCTAGAGGCTGAATTTCATCCACTGGCACAGTAAGGAAAAATTCCCATGGTGGTAGCGTATTCTTAACTCCTGAAAGGACATGACTGCTTTAAAACTCCTACCTCTGGGAAATATTTTAAGCGGTATCTAAATTTCAAATAGGAAGCCTGGGTCAGGGAGGGGCTGCAGAGTAGCTAAAATCACCAATTCATTGAGTACTGCACTCAAATTTCTGCTGCTTGATCCCTTGCATTAAGTGTAGGTCAAATCGCTCTGTCCTTTCCTGCTTTTTAGGTTTTCAGTAAACGAAATAATAATTATGGCTCTAGCTTTGACATCTAACAGTGAATGTTATCATTAATTTGCTTCTAATATTTCAGTTGCTTTGTTCAGTGAAAGAGTTTGTGATTGACAAACACACAGTCCTGTTACTAGCCTGCCTCTCCTTCACACATAGCACCCAACCAAAACAAGACTTGAAACATGAAGCAGAGAGAAACATAAGAAATAAAGAGGGGCAAGGGAAACAAAAAGCTGAAGCAGGAGAAAATAGGCAGAAATTATCAGGTGAATCTCAAGGATTTGCCAGCTCTGCAGGCAAATCAGAATTCTTTTCTTCCTCTCAGGCATTCACATAAACATCAACATTTCTTCCACTCTCCTTTGCTCTTCAGAGTGACACTAGTGGACTTTCGATAAAGCCACAGGTTCATGTGGCACATCTGTCTTTTATTTGTTAGTGAGGGCAAACACTTGTGCGGGAGTAAAGTTCTGCACTTTGGCAAAAATCAAATATGCTGTCTTCAATAAAATATTTAGTGTTGCCTTTCATCATAAGGTTTACAAGCACCTGAAGGTGTGGTGAATGTTTTACAGCCTTGAGTGCACGTAACGCCGTGCAAACCATAATCTAGGACTGTCTGGGAAGAGAAGGTTGGAAAAAGGAAAAAAAAAGATAGGTACATTTGTTGAAAGCTGAGCACATGCATATAAGAATGGAAAAGAAGGGAAAGGAAAACAGCTATCTACACAAATATTCAATTTTAAATTAGAACGGTAATATCCTGGAACTGCTAGAATTTCACAGCTGGCTGCAGCATAGTGAAACGTGTATATCTGAAAAGGTTACATTTCCCAGCCGTGCTATGGAAAAATATTCACAAATATCTGTGTTATGTAACAGGAGTTTCAGCATTAGGAGTGTGCAACAGATGCATGCTCAGAAATGCCAGCATACACTCAGAAATGTTTTTCTGACATTCCTAGAATTAGGAATAACATGTCAGGAGGCTGTGACCACAAGTGACAATTGTGCAGTGGAAAATGCAGGTGCACCAGGTTTTGTGTGGTTTCAGCAGCGTGCCGAGTGGGAGTGCATTTCTGCTAACAAACCCGTTACAGCCTCCCTGGAGAACTGAATCCTAAATGTGTTTCTGTTTCTGCTCTTATCCTCCCACCTCTCTCTCTGAACAGTTAAAGGATTTGACTCATTCCTCCCCTCCCTTTGTCTCCCAATCCACATCCTTCCCAGCAAGCAATTACTATTTGTTACTATATACTTTTTTGTCACATGGCTTATTGTCCTAATTACAGTCCCTGCCTGGGACACTCAGGTGTAGGAATTGCTTTGTTTGCTAGAGCTGTCCTCAGGTGATTGTTTCATTGCAATATATTTATAAGGCTTTTTGAAGCCGCTCCAAAGGGAAATGAAAACTCCCCAAACCTGAGCCAAATGACATTATCTTCTTTCGGCGGGCTGAAGAAGGCAGCTTAGTCTTAGTTATTTATGACTGAGCGTGTAGAATACCCCTCTGGTGATTATACATGTCTCACTTCCACAGGCAACCCCGTGACAGGCGGGATCGCACGGGGTCTACACAGCCCTGTGTTCACCCTGTTCCACAGCACAGATTCCTGTTAGAGTTAACTCCTCCACAACGCTGGGCAAATACACGGCAAAAGAGCGCTGGGGAGCCTGGTGAACGCTCACACCTCTTGTGGTAAACCAGGCTGAGGTTTCCTGTGGATGGGGTGGTTCTAGTCTCACTAGCACTTCTTTCTCATGTGCTGTTGGCTTGGGACAATATCCAGGACAGCCAACTCTGCTTCAAAGCAGGTTGCAGACCCCGGAAAGCCCCCAGACACCGAAACCACTGTGTTCCCTTTCGTTGTTTACATTTTTTGCATGCTGGATGGCATTGAAAGGTGGCAGACCCGGCATCTTTTATGGAAGTGGAAAGGGCCATACAACAAAACTATTATTCTTAATCAGTGAAATGTGTCCAATAGCATGACCCACCACGGAATCAGGGAGAAGGTGGGCTGGAGGTCCAAGTGCCTCCTTGTAATCCAGATCTCCTGCCTGAGGCGGAGTTGCCATGAGGCACCAAAGTGCAAAGTGCCTGTCATGGCACACCCAGACAGAGTAACAGTCCCTGCCTAGGCTGCTTGTGAAAGCACAGTGCTGACCTGCCCTCCGAGTGAGCTCTTCATCCATTCTTTCTCAATAACCAGCTCAGAAGACTATGTGGGCCATAGGTTCAGTGGGGAAAAAAGGAGCATCATCCAGAGGTGACTGAGAGCCCAAGAATTCAGTTGTCGACCATCACCCCCAAGTATACAGTGTTAAGATGCTGAAAAGATGCTGAAAAGATGGGCTGTTTGATCTATGCCAGTCTCTGACCTTTGTCCCTATTTTTCTCCCAGGTTCCAAGTTAGAATTACTTACAGAGCTGGTTTGGGTTTCAGTAAAATGCGGCAAATGTTATCAGTGTACTTTCCATCTACTGCCTGACTGGGAAATGCTTGAATTATTCCCAACGTTATAAAGTCTAAAAGTGTTCAATTTTATTGATCACTTTGATTTTAGCACCATGCACAGACCAAGGAGCCTTACAGTGATCTACAGAAACCCACCCAGTTCTGGAGGCCACTGACACAGCTCTGTTAGGTTACTGAAATCATTGTATTTCGGGGTTATTTGTTTTGAGTATTTTGTTAAATTTATGTCACAAGGTAAATTTTTAGATCTGCAAAGTTTTCAACAGCACTAGCAGAGGTCAGCAGTCCCTGCAGTCCAACAGAAAATGGAGAGTGGGCTTTTTTAAGAGCAAAGTATTTTTCAAGCAAAATTTTTAATTGACGATTTTGAATAACTTACTTAGTCCTTCCAGAAGTTTGCCAGAAGGAAACTAAGGCATCTGATATGTCTTTTTCAAGGTCCTCTAGTAAATAAGCATATTTTGGTTCAAAAAATAAGGTTAAACTGACAGAAAACGGACACTGTTTTTGAGACAGAAGAATTAAAAGGAAAACAGAGTCTTATGCCTTCAGAAAGCCTCCTGGTATGCTGGAAGGGCACTGTTATATTACTGTAATCTCCAGATGCTTCACAAATATACTGTGGAGAACAGCACCATGAATTATCTTATGTTTGAAGTTAACTGATGGAGGTTTCTGTCAGGTTTTTTTAAGGCTATAATACTCTGGTAGTTTTTTTCTCCCTTTTTGGGGACTTCAGTAGAAGTTCCTATGCAAAACCAGCACAGCTGTAGGAGTTTTGAAGGAAGTTTGCTATCATCTCAGCAGACAGGCTGCTGGCACGGATGAATTAGCACAGCTGCCGTCTACAATGTGATCTAATTCACACGACCATCAAAAAAGGGCAGTTTCAGTTTGTTAACGTGTTACTTGAACAAGTGATTAAAAGATACGGTGAAGCTTAAACAGCCAACGTTTTCCTAGATTCTGACTTTTTACAAGCAACTCATTACTTTCAATATTGCTTTTGTATTCTTGCTCTGTGTTAACTTTCTTGATTCCACCTTAATGGTTTGTTTTTATCTGGGCTTCAACAACTCTGCTGGATGCTACTCTTCTGTTTAGAAATGGGATTCCATATTACATCAGCCCTGTGATCTTGCTGCTCATGTGCTACTTATGAGTAGAGACACAAACATGCTTTCAATCCAGCATTTTATTTACAAGGAAATTTGGCCAAATTCCTCTGCTGTGAACTGAAAAAAATATGTATCTCTAAACTGTTTGGGAAAAAAGAGAGGGGAAAAAAGCTCTCTGCTTTTTACACTGTTGAAACTTATGTTCACAGTTTTGGGAGGGGGGAAAAAAACTAACACCGGTGCCATAAAATCAAAGCAAGAGGGAAAAAGGAAGCTGCTCCGGTATCTTTGCTTTCCAGCACTGAGAAATCTCCATCCTCACCCACAGGCAGCACGTTGTATGCACAGATGGATGGCGGCATGGCCCAATAGCATGGTCCTTTGTAAAGCAAAAACTCTGCCAGCTCCCGGGGCCAAAAATCCGCCACAGGGTCCCCGACGAGGCAAATTTCCAATGGCAAGCAATAAGAACACAGGCAACAAAGGCTTTGGCAGGGCTGGGTACTGGCTGCTCCTCGTGGCTCTTCCAGGGCTGCTCAGGTTGCCAGCACAGTGCCAGCAGGGGCAATTGATGCCACCCAGATCCGTGCTGGCAGACTGCAAACACTCACCCACGCTGTCCAAAGAGCAGTCTGCCTCCGGGTCACGGAATAGCGGTGACGGTGAATTCAATGGTGGTGAGGTTTAGCCCTGCTTTTCATCCCAGCTGTGAGAAATGAGGGACTGAGGTGAGGACATCTGCTGCTGCTGCCCACAGCTCTGGCTGCCCCAGGGGTCAGATAGGGGCATTTTTATGGAGTGACTGAGGAGGGTTCATTTGCAGCACAGTTAAGCAAGACACTCCAAACCTAGATATTCCCTTCCTGTAGTCATGGAGGGTTGATGACTGTGGACAGCAAAACAGAACCACTCTCTTAAGAGAGATGATAAGTGCAGTAGCAGGTCTCAGATTCATTCAGCTTATCCACATCCACTGCATCCACTTCACGTGTCCCCCAGTTTGTACAACAGCTTGGCGAGCAGACGAATCAGAATTTAGCCAAGTACTTTTGCTTTGTCTTATTACCTGATGTGAACCCTTTGGATTAATAACACAGCAGAAACAATGCCAGTGTCAACAGATCAGGGAAGAGCTCGAATAACCCTCGCTCTAGAACTACATTTATGATAAACTCCTGGAAACAAGAACCAATTCCTCCACTCTCACTTACAAATGCAACACCAGAAGCGCACAAACCAAATCCTGTTCTGCTGGGGAAGTGTTCAAACACGGTGTCTTGTCCGTAGTGTTGGGCTACCTGTGTCATTCAAGTCTGGAAATTTAAGATATTCCCAGCCAGTGTAAGCCAGATGCTGGCATGTTCCCGCACTCCCTTGGTGCAGGCTCACAGCAGTGCTGAGTTTTGCCTCTTCTCCTAGAAATTCCTTCCACCCTTCCCATGGCAGCGCCTTCCACAAGAGTGCTACTCTGGCTTGTGAGTGAAATGTGAGACAGCAAAACTGGCCTGGGCACTCATCAGGGAAGGTCAGACAGACCTCTGCCTGGGCTGGCGTGTCCCTCTTCACGGCATTTGTGGGTGGCAGCCAGAGCTGCTGCTGCCCAGGAGTTTTGAGGCCATAGAAGTGTGACCTGTCCCCAGGCAGACAGGAGCTGGGTTGATCAGGGTCCCCTTCGGGCACTCTGGGGTGCTGCAGAGATGCCCCCTCCACCTGGCCCTGCTGCCCCCAGAGACCCTCGGGACTGGGTTTGTCATGTGCTTCACAGTACCTCCTGCATTGATTCTGTCTTCAGCCGAGGGGATAGTCCATAGTGAAACAGCACAGCATTGCAGCTTTTTCTCTCCAGACACAATGCTGGAGAGAAAATCATCGGGGAGAGGATGGATCATTTGATGGGAAAGTTTTTGGCAGGAGTCTGTAACATTAAAGTATTTGTTCATGTTGCTATTGCTGCTAAAATGTAGCTCCCCAAAGAATCTCAGCTGACATAACAATCTTTGTGTAATTGTGAGGCATTGCTCTCGCGTTTCTCTCATGTCTTCATTCTCTGCTGCTTAACCTCTTCACCCTCGCCCTCATCCTCGCCTTCTTCAGGCTTGTCTCCTGCTGCGTTGCTGCTAGAAATCACTCTGCTCTCACTCTGTCAGCTACTTACTTATTTCCAAATCACTTCCTTTATTTTACTTCTCAGATTCCTCCACTTGTACAGCGATATATCTGTCTGCGTGTGCTCTCCTACATTTTCCCTCCTGCTGGTTCTTTGACCATATTTGCGTCCGAGGCTCAGGGATTGTTTTGTGACACATTCTGTCTTATCTGCTATAACAGATTTTGCATGGTCCTTTTCAGTTGTAAACCCATCGTCTTTGCTGTCTTTCTCTTCTGCAGACTCGATAAGACTTTCAAAGACCTGCACTCAATCTGAAGAAAATTTAATATAAGCCTTCTCTATGGAACTTATTAATATAAAATTGTTTCATACATTCTGTTAAGGACCTATTTAGGTATTTAATTCCCACTGACCCGCAGCCCAGCATAGAGGCTGCGCCCAAATCCCATTTTCTTGGTGGCTGTTTCTGCATTGCTAGTCCTGTGTCTGCACTAACACTGACAGCATGGGTGGGGGGGACACCAGCAGTGCTGGGAGAGATGGACCCAGCTGTGAGGTGCTGGCTGGTGCTGCTTTTCTTCATTTCTTCATTCCTACCTTGGTTTCAAAGGAGAAAGCTCAAAAGGAGATTTGAGTTCTATGCCGCTCAAAGCTACAGCAGGACATGAGTGTAGCAGCAGAAAATTGCAGACATGCACACACTGAATTCATGCTTAAACACTGGAACCAGTTCTCTGATCTCTGTTCTGAATGGTGCCTGGATGAGCAGTGCTTTGGTACGCATGGAGCTCCAGTCAGACTCTGGTTGTGTTAAATGATAGGAAACCTTCAGTGAGCTGGAGTCTCTGCCCCCAGAAAGCGAGCTCTGGGTCTGTGCCTGTGTTTGGATGACTTTGGGGAGGGAAAAATCTTAGGTAGAGAGGGCTCCTTCCAGCCAGTTCGAGGGTACAAGTGTGTGGCTTTGAATGTATGAAAGCACAGGGTTGGCTGGATATGGATTCCATGCAAGTTTGTGCAGGATGGGGCCTGAAACACTGCTGACCCCTGCAAGCAGAGCTTCCAATCTGTGGGAGATGCACACCGGGCAACCTTCTGGGCCAGGAGATGCTGCCCTCTCTCCTTGCCCCTGTTCTCTGGCGTTTGGGGCAGGAGGGGAGACTGGCCGGGACAGGGAAAGAAGCTGAGAAATGAAATGAGGCACGAAGGCTGCACGAGAGTCTTTTATCAGGTACATCTTCGTTTTTCAAGTGCCTATCATATCACGCAAACTGCTCTTGAAGAGCCCTCCATTTACCCTCTCCCCTAATTAAATGTGCACTTCATTAATGTAAATTGGGGGTTTAATGCTCTTGTTGAAATTCTGAAGAAAGTGCTATGGCCTTGCGAAATGCTTAAGCATCATTGCAAATTAGATTAGGGACCAAGAAAGGCAGTAAAATTAGAATGATAATGGTTGATGTGGCTTCCTGACAGGCGTGACTATTCAGGGATCAATGGGATGGAGAACAGTTTCCCCCAGCCTAAAGCGAAAGGCAGGGACAGACGTCAGCCTACAGATGTGGCTTTTGGAAGCTCTTTCAATTAGTTTAATTTGGTAAATGGTGGGGATTTAGAGGCTCTTAGCCAGTCATACAAGACAAGAATACATTGAAATGTTTTTTCGCTTTTTAACATAAAATAGGATTGGCCACATTTGCATTTCTTAACGCCGGGGTGGGGAGGTGGAGGGGGAGGGGGGGGGTGGGGGGGGGTGGCGGTGGGTGTTTAACCAACTTGGGGCTTTAAAATGGAAATGCTGGCCCTGGAGCTCGTTTGGGAGCTCTCTCTGCCGCAGCCTCGGGCGGGGGTCTCTCCCGAGGGGCAGGGCAGGCGGTGCTGCGGGCCTCCGGGGAGGG
>VZTF01000081.1:524450-573909 GCA_013397755.1 Cnemophilus loriae
GTCTCTCTCTTGGGGCTCCAAATCGCCACTGCTCTCCCCTCCTCGCACTCCTTTAATTGCGCTCTTTACCTCTGCAAAGTCGGGAAGGAAAAGGCAGCTGGAATCTGCAAACAGCGCTCCTTTTTGTGCCTCTGCCGGAGCCAGGAGTTGGAGCTTGTTTTTTAATCCCCTCACTGGATAGGCAATTGTAGTTAATGAGGTGGAAAACAAGTTCGACAGACAAGTGGCGCTGAGACTTGGCTGCGTTTGCGTGAGGCGGAGGTAAGAGGAGGGTGCTCCTGACTGAGGATTTCTTTACTATAAACGTGCAAATAAAAAAAAAAAAAGCCACCAAACCAAAAACCAGGAACATCAGCTTTTATGGAAAGCTAATTCCTCAGAAACAAATCAAATGGCGCGAAGCTGTGCAGTGGTGCATAGGGTGACTCCGAGCGCTGCCTGCACGGAGCAGCCCCATTTAAGGGAGGTCCTCCCTCACCCTTAAAGACGAGCTTTCACAGTGAGCCTGGCCGGTTAACTGGGCTACAACAACGTCCCCTAATCCTCTCTTGACAGAAAATAATTCACGTGCCGTGAGGGTGTGCGTTTGCCAGAGGGAGAGGCTCTGCTTACTGGGAAAGAGCTGTTTGGGATCCATAGGGTTGGGCAGTTCCTGGGTAGGGTAAGCCTTGCACAGGAGGAGGACTAGAGCAGCACCCTAAATGGGGTGGCTTTCTTTGTGACTTTCGGTACTCCTTAGCCACAGGAAAGCATCCCTGTTGAACCTCAGCAGTTCAAAAGTTAGGTTTTGGATGTTGACCAAGATGTTGTTGATAGACTCAAATCCATGGCTGTTTGAACAGCATTGCAGTAATGCAGTACCAGATGCCAGGAGCTCCAAGTGTCAAACACCAAGTGCCAGGCGCAGAGGTACAACACATTTGGTAACTCATTCTCTACTCCAGCCAGTGTAGTGTGCAGCTTTGCTCAGTGCTGGGCAGCTTCCCTGAAGCAGCCTCGGAAATGACTGGGTTTTTCTTGCTGTGCATTCCAAAAGCAATCCCAGCCGTCTGTCCCAGAGGAGGGGTGAGGCCTGGGACTTGAGCAACCAATTCCACAGAGCTCAGGATGGAGATGCCCTGCGAGCAGCAGATGAGAAGCTCCTGCAGAGCTTGGCAGGCCAGTGCCTTGTGCAAGCTATTGCTACTGGTCTTTCAATTTCATTAGCACTAAATTCACCTTTACAAAAATTAAATTTTTAAAAACTGCTTGACTTGGCAAGGGCACCAGCTGAAAGATCAAGTTACTGTTTGTAAATGCCAGACATGAATTAATTTAGCAGTGCACTTGTCCTGACTTTATGAAAACATATCCCGAATATTGACTTTTTCTTTCTTCAGTAAAATCTCTTTTCCTTTGATGAGTGAGGCCTCTGTCTGGTACAGTGGGCTGGCGTTGAGTCACTCTGAAGCTTTTTCAGTGTGCTTCTCATTTGGAAATGTGGACATGAAGTTGCTAGGTCTCTGCTGCCTCCTGGAGAGCTAGGTGAGAGAATTTAATGCTGCTTTTGGGAGATAAGTGCTTCCAGTACTCTCAGGGCAAACCTGAAAAGTGAGAGCTGTATCATCTTTTAAACAGAGAGAGCATAATGTTATCAACTTTGAAAGAAAACTGGTAATCAGGTCTGGCTGCCAGTTACCCCAAAACTTTTTGCCATGGAAGGGGGAAATGGCAGTTGTGTCTTGTTAACCTTAAAAGGAAAAAAAACATGTTTAAAAAGAGGTGTGTCATTTTTAAAACAAAAAGGCAGGCAGATGGGCTCCTTGCAAGTCAGAGGAAGTATCTGAAGGTGCTTTTTCTGTATGCCAGTTCACATCCCGAAAGCTGCAGCTACAGAGCCAGAAACAAAACCAACAAGCACAAAATTGGTGAAAGAAGAGAAAAGAGCAACCAGCAGGCAGAGCAGATGGAAAAATAACAGGGAAGGGGCTAGTTAACCCCGGGTCTTCTTTGGGCAATCCGTAAGTAGTTTGTTCCCGTAGGTCTCCCTGCACCGCTGCGGACAGCCCGCTGGGAAGCAGAGGTTTTCCCTGCTGTAAAGGCATGATTAGGTGTGGCCCTGTGGATCACTCTCACTTATTCAGCTGTTAAAGCAGCTTAAACCCTTATAAGAACATTAACATTTGGGTGCCAATACCAGCTTGACCTTTATTCATAAAGTGCAAAGAGTTGGAAGTACAACAGATTGGTTGCCAGCGATTGCCTTTTATGTGCAGTTTAGAGGCTTTGATTTCTCTCCCCTTTCTTCCTTTAATCTGACATCGCTGCCTTGAATATGTTTGTGCTCTAAGTAAACAGGGCCGGTGCAGGCCTCCCTTTTTGAAGAACTGTGTGTCTGTGTGAGAGTGAGGTGGGGGGTGAGGTGACCTTAAAAAAAAAAAGAAGTTTGCCTTTGGAATTAGAGGGCTTAAGAATAGATGGAGGACACCAGGGTTGAATGGAGCTGTTCACAGATCTCCGAGCTGAGCTCCACATCAGTCCTCAGGAGCCCCAGCTATTTATTCCAAATAGCTGTGTACATGGGGAATGAGAATGCAAGGATTTATATTAACTCTCCCTGACTTTTGACTTCATGACGTACACAAGAGAGAAACTCCAAGTGGAGCACAACAAAGGTGAAGTGTCCGAAACAGTCACATCATCTTGTCCAACAGCCATCTGGTCCCACCTTGTGTTCTTGGGTTGCTCCTGAGGTAGAAGAGATACCCAAGACTGGGTTTTCTTATTTCTGGTGACATATTTACACCGGTTTTCTGTGATATTCTGTTCTTTACCCATTCTGCAGAGTAATAGAGTTAAATCATGGCTGACTGTTTTCCAGAAGCATGGAGGAGAACCTGAGAGAAAGACAATCAAGTGAAATTATGTCTAATATCTCAGCACAACCAACCAGCAGGATTATTGGCTGACTCCATCAAAGCCATCATACAGTTGGGACACCTTGGCCTTAATTTCTCAAAAGTAGCAGCTTCCTGATAGCTTTGGTAAAGGTGGACCTACAAATTTGTGTTGTTTGGGTGCTTGGCTCTGTCTTTGACACTCCTTTTAAGCTTTTAATTTTGGTTTAGACAGCTTTTTGATATTTTTGCGTATGGGATACTCGTCTTCCATAGATCCTGCAGTGCTTTGTCACAATCTGCTTTGTCAGGACAGCAGTTTCCCAACCACACTGTTTATGTACAAGTATAGCCTAGAGAGCTGCATTAAAAAAAAAACAACC
This sequence comes from Cnemophilus loriae, assembly GCA_013397755.1. Lineage (NCBI taxonomy): Eukaryota > Metazoa > Chordata > Aves > Passeriformes > Corvidae > Cnemophilus > Cnemophilus loriae. The sequence goes on from VZTF01000081.1 coordinate 527,710, forward strand.
AAAAACCACATTGTCTTTTGGAGGCCCTCCAGCTATGTCTGCAATGAGCCTGATGACTTGTCTTCACTGTACATACCTTTTAAATTCATGTGGTACTTCCATCTAGAGCTGAAGTCTTCTTGGCTTTCTGCTTAGACTGATGCTGCAGGGAAGCAACCTCTTCTATTCTACTTCCCCCAGCAGTGGGGTTAGTCTTGACTTCTCCAGGTGTTTGTGTCTCTTGGCCATTGTGTAACTGTCAGCAGACTTTATTCTGCCCTTGTCCTGCTCGTCAGCCTACCCCGAGCCTTCTTGCCTTCTCCAGGATTTCAAACCCCTGCCCAAAGCATTCATTTCAATAAAGGTGCTTTTTTTGTGCTGACAAAATATATCTTTATAGCAGAGGGAAGGCCTGAATGAACATTTCAAGTCTTACCTGTCACAAGCCATTAGCTGAATTGCTTAAAGAAATCCCCTGACAAGTGTAATTGCTGGTTTTGTGTTACAGAGCTTCATGATATTGCCCACAAGAAGAAATTCTTCTACAAAAGCCCCTTCTGTTTAATAAAGTAATTTGTTCCAGTTACAGTGATAATAAAATTGCTGAAATGAAACAGGATTGTTCAATGAGGACCTGAATCCAATTTGCTCTACTAGTACGATTACACTTTTATCTCTGTGTTTACTCATTTGTAGAATTGCTACCAGACTTTTTATATGCAATTAATGGGATTAATGGTTCCCAGTACAGGCAAGACAGAGCCTAGGAACACAGTACCTTATTTTGTGTGTCAATGACACACTAGCCTTCTGTGGAGCGCTGCCTTAGGGTGTAATGCAGTGTAACATGCTGCTTTCCTCTCTGTTCTTTGCAACAGGTGGAGGGGATCTCATGGTATTCGATCTCACGGTTGGTAGCTACTACATTTGTACTGCTGTGAGGTCAGAAGAGTTTCTTTTGTGTCGCTGCTAAGAACAGAAATTTATCTATGGTTCCTGGGGGGAAGGGTGGCATGACACGACCTCTGTCCTTTGAATTCAAAACAACTATGAAACAATTGTTTATTCATGCCTTTTTTTCTTCTTCTTCTTCTTTCCAAGTCTAGAAATTACTTATTGAAGATTTGTGGGCCGCGGAAAAGGATGATATTTCACTTCATGGTGACTGAGGAAGTGCCCACAGAAATAAATGTATACTAACTTTTCCTTTTTAGGATTCTGCAGAGAGGAAGATGAAGGAGAAAACCCATAGTGTGCTGATGTGGCTCATGACTTATTACACTGATGCCTCTGAACCTGATGTGGCCTGATCTCTCTTAACTTCAGCTAAGACCAAATCTTCCCAGCTCAAGGCATGCAGGCTAGTTGGCTTCACAGCTCACAAATGCCAATAACATGTGCCAGCTTTTGTTCCTTTGTTTCCTGGCACTCTTGCAGCAATTCCAGACCTATAAGACTGATATTTGAGCCTCTAAAACTGGCATTATTATTTGAGGCTTTGAGTAGAGAAAGCGACCAGTGATAGAGTACGTGAGCAGAGAAAGGGTAGTTTACTTGCTCCTTAAAGCTTGCCATGAGGTGCAAGACCCAAATGCTCCATCAGTCACTTCAATCCAAGCACAAACATATTTAGCTCCTAATGAGGGAATGCAGGCATACTCTGTGTGGTTATTAATATTCCCTTGCGTCCTCGTGGCACCAGTGCCGTGCTTGCTGCTGCCCACACACACAGCCAGAACCGGCGCTGCTCCGGAGAGCTGGCAGTGTAAGCAAAAGCGTACACAGTCTAAGGATTTGCAGTCCTGGAGACAAACTGAAGGCCTCTCTGACATATTACTAACTCAGGGATATAAGTGGACTTCTCTAAAAGCCAGAGAGATTAACTTGCTAGGTTTGACTTAAGTGCCTGGACTGAGGGGGAAGAGCTGGCCAGCTTCCTTTGGGGCACCCCAGTCAGGATGGGATTTTTCAAGGGCCTGTGGGCAGCTCCCAGCTCTGGGGCCACGAGGCTGGATTCTGAGCTCAGAGTTCACAGCTGATGGAGGCCATGTGGGTTTTGTGCATGTATTGGGCTATTTGGAAGAACCTGCTGTTCAGAAGAAGGGCGTTCCTTGCCCCAGTTAGGTGCTTTTATATTTAGTACAGGAGCTGGACCTCAGAGTCAAACACTGGCATGTCTTCTACGCTAATTTTAAAAAAAGCAGATAAAATTAGACAACTTCTAAACCACTCTTAACACAGAGACAGCCATTGTAGAAATGGTTTCATGGTGCAGTAGTGGAAAATACCAGGGAAGCAGGGAAATCATTTACATGGTGCTTATTTTACAACAAATTTAATCAGATGAAGTTTTAGAATGCAAGCTGCTGACATTTTCCCTTGATGGAGTTTTGAGGCCCTTTAAAGCCAGTAGGAGCCTACAGCTACAGAGGCTGGCTGGAATTCCTTTTGGTGCCAGGTTCAAGCTGCCTTTCATTTAGAACATCACTACTCTGTGTTGGGGTAAGTGAGAAACCTCGGCCTGACCCTTTGGGTGGCAGGAGGAACTACTGGCACTGTTGCGGCTTATGGCAGAGGCTTTGACACGCGGGTAGGGAATCTGGAGCAGAAACACTGAGTCTCCTTGTTGCTCCTGTTGCATTGTATCTCCAGTGGAGTTCAGAGATGGCTTGTGGCAGGGCATCATTGTCCACTGGAGTGGGTGACTGAATGCCAGGTCAAGGAGCCTGAGGGGGCATCTGTAGGAGACTTAAGTACCATCTGCTCCAGTCCCACTGAGTTTTTCCCTCTGCAGTTGTTAAAGGTACTGCATTACTCCAGGGGCAGTCCTGGAACACTTGGGAGTGGACTGCTTGGAGATGTCTGCCAATTGCCGGATTTCTTGATGTGCTGCTCTTACCATTCGGTAGCAGTTATCAAGCAGATCACACACAGAGAGCTCCATGCTGCCAAGGATATTTTCAGCATCTTATGAAACTTGTCATGTGGGCACAAATATCTACTTTCTCTTCCTAAAATCCCAAGCTGCCTTTTTCCATGGAGACAAGCTGAGGGGGGTGAGCAGTGACAGCAACTGAGTATTGCTTCTGTTCTCTGCCTCCTCCTGTACATTGAGGATGCTCCTCTGATGTGTGGAAATTTTTCTGTGCAGAGTGTAGGTATTTCTGAGTCCCTGGGGATTTCCAGTGTCCACAGCATGATGCCTTCTGATCTTTTCATGGAAGTTCTCTATCTCCCCAAAGTTCTTACCATCTTGCAAAGAGCTTTGGGTACTGATTAGGCTGACAATAGAATAAATAATAAGTGCTAGCCTAGTCCTCGCCTGCCGGCCTTCTTGACAGTCTTTGTTGGACTGCAGTCAGCTTATAAACCTTAGACCAATAGATTATCCACTGTAAACTGTAATGTCTTCTGTACCTTGGCACTTTGTAAGGACTCTCACACAGCCCGTCTCAATCACTTTCAGTGTCCTGATCAAAGATTTCTGACTTATTGGAGCTAATTACCAGTATTTTTCCCTTTAGTGCTGTAGCAGTGTCAGCTCTGAGTGTTGATACAATGCTGGTCTGTTTGCCAATGTGCTCATATATCATGCAGCTTCACCATTGAAATAAGGTGAATTTAGTCTTAAGAGGAATGTTGAATTTTGTGTATGGTGTAATCCAGAACCCACCAATATTTTAAAAGAGACAGGATCGGGGGAGAAGATGTTTTGTGGACACCTACATCCTGTGAATTCAGCTGTCTAAAAGGTCGAGCTTGTTAGGGATGCTGCTGATAATTCTCTTGCAGTTCCCAGACCTTTGCGCCCTGTGTTGACAGCTCGAAACACCACCCCTCTCCACTCCCCCAAATCTCAGATATTTCTGACAGTGGAGCAAGACCCAGCAGAAAGTGGGCTGGCAGAAGACAGCCTCCACTGGGAGGACCACACAAGGCTTGGGAGGGTTTGGAAAGCAGGTTTGGCCACACCGCTGAACAAGGGTGCCAGGGCTGAGAAAGGGCTGCACACTGAAAAGCTTCAGTAAAGGAGTATCAGGCCCACTCTTGGGAGAATGGTGTGATTAGGGCACAGGACACCAGGCTGGGCACTTGCTGACTGGTTTATCCTTTCCAGGATCAGAGTAAAATAAGGTTGTGCTGTACCTATTGCTGTTTGTGTCGAGTGTCCAGAGGCAATTACAGCCACCAGGGCTCTGCTGTGCTCAGAGCTCTGTTAAAATGTAGTATGGGTTTGGGATTTTTTGAGGAAATTTATGTCCTTTCTAAAAAGGACCAGGCAACTGGTGAGATGACAAACAAAGCTGAGGAGAGCACATCCCCTGTCAGGCATCAGCTCAATGGCATGAATGTGAATAGCCATGAACCCTCTTGATCCCAGCCCTAGTTTTATACACACTACACCACACCTTCTTCATGGCGAAGGGGATAAAGAGGTACAACGCTCCTTTTTAGTGCTATTTCTGCTACACTGGTGTATTTGCTCTGTCAAAATGAGTTTGAGGTTAAGAAGAAATGAAAGCTAGAAGTGACTAGATGTTTGCATGTCAAATCGGGAGGGCTCTGCCTCTGTTGTTAAGCAAGCAGTCTCTGGTGTTAGACTGAGCTTCAGCAAGCTTGTGTGTTCAGACTCAAGGACAGCACTCCACTGTCAGGAGTCCCTCTTGCTGCGCCCAGACTGAGCCTTCTCTTTGCCCCCTGTGAAATCCTCTGTTGCCCTTGGACACTTTGAAGACAAAGGAACAGTGGTGCACTCACAGGTGCACCACCCAGGTGTATGAGAGTCATGATCAGGCTGTAGTGCTGAGCCAAATTAGGGAGCTGGAACCTGTTGCCAAGAATTAAGAGCATTTAGTTTGAGTATATTTTTGCCTTACTCGTTTTTTCCCCACAAGCCGTTGGGGACCTTCCTCGGCCGCTTTAAGAACCCCCTCACTGCAGATCAGCTCCTGGTCCCTTTGGCCAGACGTGGCAGGAATGGATGGGACGTGTGCGGCGGGATCAATTGTAAAAAGTGGAATTAGTCATTCTAAATCATGCAGCTGTGGTCGAAGGGAGCTCTTCTAAAAATCATTAAACAATCATGTATTCCTATTGATTTATTCAAAATACCTTGAGGGAAAGCAGATTAAACACAAGGTAAAAGTAAACTAATGCAGATTAAATGGATGAAGGATGGGCCGATAGTTCCCTAGGTAGTTTTTTTACTAATGAGAGGAAAATTATATGTACACTATTACCAGTATAAAAGGGTCTATTAGAGGTCTTTTGCTTGACATATTTATGTATTTCAAATACTAAGTAGCACAGTGAATTAGGTTTACTCTGGACATTTGTTATTTTTATTGCATCTCCAAGTGATAAACAGGGCTTTCTCTTGAGGGCAGCACACTGCTTTGCTCAGGAGGCACAACCCTATCTGCATAGCAAAATGCTGAGATGACAATTGCATTTTGGATGACATTTATTAGCAATCCAAGTGCAGTTTTATGCCCACTTCTGAGGATCACAGCCAGTGTTTAAATTGAGGGATGCACGTATAGGTCAGTATTTGTAGCCACCATCACCCCATCTTCTTTCCACTTTATCCTCCCATGCTGCTGCTTTTGAATGGCATTCATCCAGAAGCCGGTGAGGGCTGGGGTGACACACTCACTGTTCCATTCACCACTGTCAGGCACTTGCAGCAGTGCCCTGAGAGCAGCAACACTGCAGGGAAGATGATTTTGTTAAAATACGGTGGAATTGTCGTCTCAGATGTGCTTGCTCTGGCTGCTGCTTGCGTTCTGGAGGAGCAGGTCCACACCCTGGAGACAGCTACATCCAACACGATCGGAAACAGGGCAATCATACTTGATGCAATCAAGTTCCAGTTTAAATTTAGGGCAAGAATCCTCACTTTTGGTTTATAAAAGTGTCTGAATGTGGGTAGAGTCAAACACATGGAGTATTAAATGCCAGGAGTCTCTTTATGATTTTGCAGAAACTCAGAATCAGAAACTGTAACACTGCTTTCTCCTGCAGATAAGGACGGGGCTGGTGACCTCAACCTTCTTGCTTTACACGGACTCTTTCTGGGCTTTCTGCAATGACTCCGGTAAGCAGTGGTTTTCTAAAAGATGTATCTCAGAGGAGATTAATCTTATATATGAAATAATGGTGCTGTGTTGAGAGATTCATTTGCAAAGCCAAATTAACATTATTGGGAAAAATAAATATATGGCCTTTATTAAAGTGTATAGGGGATTACATTTTTGCCTATATATATGCAGAGCAGAATGTGAAGGAATCATTATGAAGTGCATTAGTTGTATACCTTATCTACTCTTGTAATTATTACTCTTGACAAACAATGTATCTAAACTAACCCACAAAACAAGACCTTGTCATGACAGACAGATAAAAAGTTCAAAAACACATTGATGGAGAATTTCATTATATGCTGCACTTAATTAAAATGTAGGTAGCAACCTGCAGGTATTAATTTACAGAACTTTAGGTTTAATATGTAATTTGTGCATAAACCACAAGCCAAGGGCACTGTTATGGTCTTGTCAGTCAGTATAGAAATATTTGCCCAACAGTTACTGAAGGAAGTGTACGAAACAAGAAGGCCTCACGATAGGACACACGAAGTTCAACTCGCTCAAGGAGTGGAAATGTTTATTTTCATAAAGTGCTAATTACTCACCAGCCCTGTTTTGACCATGTGGTGATACTGAAGGTGGCATTGGCATATTTGGGAAGACTCTCATGCTGGCGAGCATGAGTGTGCTGGGGAGGAAAATCCTGGGCTGTAAAAGTATTCTTCTGCCTTTTGGCAAATGATATCCTGTGCAGTTTTGTTAGCAAGAATTTCAGTGAGAGACTTTGTGGAAAGCTTCCACAGTTTAAACTAGCTTTGTGTTAAAAAATGATTGGGTTTTGTAATTTTGTCTTAAACAGGTATCTCTGGGCTTTGAACACAGTATGTCTGCTTCATAAAGTTCTCCTAATTAAAATATAGATATTGGCGTCAAGCACTGAAAAGCGTATAGGGTAAATTGGTGGGTTCTTGGAATGGAGAAACAAGATGACACTGGTGTTCAATCCAGCAGCAAGAGGAGTTGTCTCTGCATAGCCGTCCTGGAAGCTGCTGCCTCTGCCAACAGGTACCTGTGCAGTGAGAGCAGGGTGCTGAAGCTCTGGCTGGTCTCCCTGCTGCCGTGGCTTGCATTCCTCCCGCACCCAGTAATGCCTCCAGCATCTCCCAAGCCAGAATCTGTTCCCCAGAGGCATAAAACAGCTTCCTCTTGTTGCAGAGCAGAAGGGAAGCACGAACAGCAGTGATTTGGGGCTCTCGTGTGCCTGTGATTCTGGGTTTAACTGAAGTGATTAGATTGCTGATACCCACAAGGAAAGGGAGAGGTTGCCACCACAAGGCAGGGGTCCAACCTGCTGGAGAAGTGAATTCTGAGCTGCTGCAGTTTGTGGCCCATTGTGTTATGCCAAACTCAGGCTGACTCCTCAAAATTTAAAGCTGAAACTGGACAATTTTGAGTTGTTTCATGAGTGTTCGATCATTTTTCTTGGGCAGGGTGATGCTTTATCAGACAGTCTGACACCCACTTTAGTAAACTCATTTTAATCTGGTTTATTTTTCCCTTGCTTGCTTCCCAGGGAAGCATAGCCAAGTCCTGTCCCTTAGTCAAGAGAAACTGAAGGGTGAATCTCAGCCAACAGGTACCTGTGCAGGTAAAATACTTTTCTTCAAAATCATGTTGTCCGTAGGGAGATCTGTACCTTGTTAACAACACAGAGGTTTTGTTTCTGTTAGTTTTTGTTTCTGTTTCCAAGTACAAGGCCTATCTAGTACTAGTACATAGAAGCACATATTGAAAAGCAAATTTTGTTTACATATGCAAATGATTGGTGTTTCTGGGCATTTAATGAACTGCAAAACATACCAAGTCTCTCTTTCCGTGGACCAGGGAATGCCAAAATACCTCGTGGTTTAAAACAAACTTTCAGATAAGCTACTTCTATTGCCAGGTAACATTAAAAAAAGGGTAACAGCTTTACTGTGCAGCTGCAAGCAGTGAGCTGGCTGATAGGCCCTGGTCCCACTCTGTTCCCCTGGAAAAAACTCCAGCTGATTGCGTGTGTTTAGGTCCAGGTTTTCAGGAGGGTGCAGCCCTCGCCACTGGCTCAGAGAATTGACCCCATTCACCACTGTTCCTTTTCAGAGCCCTACTGTTCACCTTCCCGTGAAAGATCTTGGAGCTGAAGAATGAACTCTTTCAAATTTCTTTTCTTAAGAGTTGATCCAACATTACCTGAGGGGGAGTTTGTGGGGGGGGTGTAATTTTTTTGGCCCCTGTGTTCAGAACAGCCCCATTCAGTTTGTAACATTTTCAGGTTTTGCTAACTACAGCTTTCCAAGTCCTATCAGTAGGATCTTCACCACATAAATTTAACAGATATCACTTGATGCATTCATTTTTTTTCATATTCATAGCTACGCATAGGGAAATTGAGATGACTACAGGAACTTACCTTCAAGAAGTAATAATTCCCTGAAGGGGACAGATCAAGCCTTGGTGAGAATGGGCATTGCAATCATCTGCAGTAGATCTCCTCAGCCTGGTTCAAGATGCACTCAGCCCAGCAAGGAGCAAAAGGAATAACCTTTTGGAGGCATCAACAGCAAGTAAAGTGCAGTGGCAGGCAGAAAGGGAAAGAAATTCAGGATGCAATCCTATCAAATGTGAAAAAATTGGCTTTCCTGGTGGAGAGAGAGGAGGATCCCTGTGTTGTAACTCACTCCCAGACAAAAAGCTGTTGCACCTGGCATGGGAAGGTTTGCTTGAGGGCCAAAAAAAATAGCAAAATATTTTAAATTATTGACTTAATTACCTCTTGAAAAAGATTAATGTAGTCTAATTGTTTTTGAAAAATATTACTATGGTCTAATTTTTTAAAAAATAATTTATTGGTTTGTCAAATTGGAGATTTGTTTCCCTTGGCTGTTTCAGGAGGCTGTGTCAGGAGGCTGCCAGTATCAGTTCAGCCTAGTTTTCTGTTCTGCAGGAAGATAAAACTGTAGAATTGTCAGACTTGATCAGGGCAGGCAGTCCATCTGATCAACTATCCTGTCACCAGCTTACTTGAAAAATAAAGACAGGGTTTGTTTGTTGCTTTTTTTTTTTCTTCTTTCTTTTCTTTTCTTTTGCTGCTCTTTAACATCTTCAAAGCCTCTCTGCTCTATATCTCTTACCTTGCTGTTCAGGCTGCCTCTAGTCAGAGCAGAGGGAGAGAAGTGTTTCTGGAAAACCAGTTCATCCCATCTTTGCTAGATATCAGTTCTTAGATAGGAATTCAGTCCCAGAACCTCCTTCAGAAACATAACTTAAAGTGACTATAGTCACATTAGAGAAATGCAGGAGTAAATAACAACAAAAGCTTGCCAAGTAACACTAAACAAAAAATAAATACCAGTTTGAGGGAGAGGAGAGAGAAAAGTTTCTGCAGTCACAGCTTTATACCTTGTACAAGGCTGTCTTGAATGATTTCTGAGTCAGTAATAAACAGATATGATGAAATATAACCCGTCATCATGTTCGACCCACAAACTATCATTCCATTCACCTTTCCATTTGGGAGGAAAAGACCTGCATTTTTCCCCCTCCCCATATATATGGGGCACCATTTCAGTTCTTTGCTGGCGTTGGGGTAATGCAGCCCATAAACAAAGCCAGTTATAAGCCTGTGAAGAGATGGAAATTCCATTTGTAAGTGAAGCTCTTGCAAGGCAGTTCCCAACAGATGTATACTGAAAGTAGAGAGGAGCCTCAGGAATTACAAGCAGAACAAACTTTTCCCTACCTAACTTCACAAATGAGAAAGACATGGAAGAGTAGGATGGCTTTTTAATAAGTTGGTAGTAATCCACTGGGTTTATGTGATCTCCATGCTTACACAACGCACCACAAGAGACATCAGCAAAAAACTGCATTGTAACAAGCTGCAGTGCTTTGCTGCATCATACAAAAATTCTCAGCTCTTGGTTCAGCAGCAGGACAATAATAATCAGAATTAGTTGGAGACTGACTATCTGAGTGCCCCTTTAAACCATTCCTTGTCTGTTTGCAAGGTCTGGTATGAATCAAAATCTTAACAACTGCCAGATATCCACCTAAGAAACAAAATACACGTTTAATATGATCAGTATCAGATATATTTTTACACCAAGCAAGTGGCACTGCTGGCTTCTCTGGCTTAGCGTACAGTCATCGGAAGAAAGCCACTATACGGTGAATTATTAGGGTACTTGGAAAGTGAGATTTGATTTGTGAGGGTTTATGTTATTCAGCATTTAGGCAAGCAATAATTCTGGATGCCCATGAGCTGTCAGGCCAGGTCCTTTCCTGGAAAAATGCCAAGCAAAGCTCATATTCATGTTTTGATGACATGAAATGCTTTGTGCCTTTTTGCCTGAGGCCTGATGTTTGTCACAGCCTAGACAGCAGTGACAAAAAACATGAAGCATGGGATTTTCATGAAGAGTGGTGGTATTTGTCAGTCACTTGGATCCAGGATATATTTGATGAGTTTAACCCTGTCCAGCTGATGTGCTAGCACAGGTTGGTTTGATGCTTTTAAATTATTAAACATAAATGGATAATTTAAAATATTTTCTTGCAAAATATGATAGGTTTATCAGACTCAGTTTTTCAGATCAGGCATCTTGATATTAATTAGAAAAACATAGCTCACCATCTTCTCTTTTGAATAAAACTGGAATTCTGTCATTTTAAATTTTGTTATGGCCAAGCCATGACTTTTTGCTGTTTATGAGAAACAAGCAGACTTGTATAAAATAACTATCGTCAATGAACTATGTTACCTGGCAGCACTGAACACACTCAGTGGATTAAAACTGAAAGTCTGTCATGATCTGTGTGACTGACAATATCTAACGTCCGTCTCTTGGCTCCTTTTGATATGCAAGAAATCCCAGTACTGGGGATCGTTCTGCCAGCTGGGAATCTGTCCTGCAACTTCAATGCCTGAGAGCTGTGTTTGGCAGACACTGTTCTGCACTCCACCTTCCTTGGGAGCAAAATAAAATTAAACATAATGCAAGGTCTATTTAACCACAAAATTTGCAAAATGAGACTCACTGATGCAAATCATGACCCAAAGCCCTTGAGTGTGTGAGGATGTTCTCAGCTGATTTCAATGAATTTTGGATAAGGCCATCCTGAGCTGTATGGTTTTAACTGCACTCACAGTTATCATATATATTCATGTTTAGGTAATCTTTTTGCCTTCCACACAGTCTGTTTTTCCATCCTGCTCTGACCTGTAGCCTCTGTTTCAGTATCAGCTTCTGAGGTCCCTGTTCATTTTACAGCTTAGCAATGATGCCACCTGCGTACAGATAAGGGTCTCACCTGAGTTGTAAACCACAAACAAAATCCAGCCAGCGTGAAAAACAAAACTTGCTTTCAGACACAAACACCTTCAACAATGAAAAAGGAAATACTGAAAAATTACTGGTGAGGCAAATTGCTTCTTGGATGAAGTGCTCTTGCTTGAGAATTTGTCCTGTCACGAAAATCTTTTTCCAAATTCATCTCATGCCTCATGTCTGAAGCACAGACGAGCATGCAGAAAGTCTTGCTATTTGACAGAGACAAAATTCTTTATGCTTGCCTTCAGTTCTCATAATATCTTTAATTTTCTGCCTTTCACATTAATTCAGCTTGCAAAATCTGTTATGCAGATGCAATGCAAACCACTACAGCAGAGACCAAGCTGAGCAAAAGTTCCAGCCAGAATCAAGTTACATTCCTCATTCTCAATAGCAAAACTGTACAGAAAAACCTACAAACCCACCCTGACTCTGCCAGGTGAGCTGTGACAGATCTGATTTCGCCACCTGAAGAGGTCACTGCCCTTTCAGCAGGAGCATCTGCCCCAGCTGAGTTACTAGAGGCAGCCTGTGCTCCCAGGAACAGGAGTCACAGTGAGGTGAAGATGAGTTGTGCTGGAATGCCTGGCTCTCATTCTCCCTCTTCTCTGCCCACATGTAGGATGTTTCCCTGAGAACAGACACAAGGGATATTTGTTGTCATTTGAAGAGGGGGCACCTCGCTTGCCCTTCTTTTCCTCTGAGTTGGCCAACTCTTCTGAAAAGTCAAGACAAGCAATTGCTGTAAGCTGTCACAGGCTGTTCTCTTCACGTGCATTGTATTCAAACAGTGAAACAACTCTCATCATCTTTCCAGCACAGGAAAAATAATATGAAAATTTTCAAGTGATTAAAAATCAGAAGAGGGAATGTTGAGGACTGTAGCCAGCTAACGAAAATTCAGTTCTGTTTAAGCAAGGCTATATATTTTTATGTTCGTTAAGTTTTAACACCTCTCAGTCTCACCTCACCAGATTTCATTTTCTTGGAATAAATTGTTAACATTTGTATAACTTTGACATGATGATTTTGGAGACTCTTTGAGAGATGGTTTTGCTTCAAAGCTCAAACAAAAGTGCTTGAGAGAATTTTTGGCTCAGAACATGGGTTTGTTTTTGGTTTTTTTTTTTTTTAATTGAATGTGCCTGCTGAGAACTTTGGCTTCCTGTACAAAAACAAAATTATGAGACACACAAGCTTTCCAAATCTCTCAGTATTCTCGCCATTATCCAACTGGCACTCCTGAGGAGGAGGGTCTGATCATTGTGTGTTCACACACAGGAAAACAGACTGAAGAAGAAAACTAGACAAAGCTCAGGTATATCTTAACTGAAGAGTGTTGTCTTGTTATTGTTTCTCTCTCTGCCTGTTACCCTTACCAACTCTTTTAGCCAGCTTGAATGCTGCATCTGAGCGCTTGGCTTTCAGAAAGCCCTCAGACAACACCAGTTAGAACTTTTCCAAGTAAAATCCACTATCCCTAGTCCACTGAAATTGTGTGGGAGACAGAGGATGTAGTATAGGAATCATATTTTGCTGTGAGAGAAACAGAAGCCATGTTTTTTGCTACCTGTGAATTTAGTTCCTTGAGTCACTGAAAAAAAGGGGATCTTTGAATCTGTACTGTGGTTCATCAAAACACATGGTTCTGTTACATAAAATGAAATCAACTTTCCATTTCCTGCTGAAAAGGGATCAACACCCCCAGGATTTCTCCTAGGACCACCCTAGAGTGGACAAAAATGGGAAGAAAGGGCCAAAACTCACTCCAGATCGATACATACTTGTCTGCATTAATAAGAACCAAGGAGAGATAAGGCGGTATGAATAAACTCTTACCATTTATCCACAGGCATAACAGAGGCGACAAACTGAAAACACAGTGAAAACGAGCTGGATCCAGCTGAAAATGCAGCAATACTCCTGCTGCAGAGGAAGAACCTCAGAAATGGGAGTGTATCCTGAGATGTCTTGTTGAGGGCATTGCTTGAAGCCAGTGCTGTAGTCAATGCTTTAGATATTCTGTGTTATCAGGACCTTTGTGGCTTTGCTCTTTCCCACTTACTCTGATTACCCACTCATACTTTTCCTAATTCTGGGAACCATGCGTCCAGCCATCACCTGCACTGAGAAACACTTTCAGACTCGTTTCTTCCAGCCAGCACCCAACTCCTTTCCCTGCTTTCTCTCCCAGGTTCAATGTCCTGCAGGGTTTGGAACAAACCACTTGCAGACCAAGGGAACTCAGTATTCCTGTTACAAGGAAACCTCAAAGCTACACACTTGGCTCTCTTCCTTGCCTTTCATTTCTCCCTGTCTGGTGTGTGTAAAACAAGTCAGTCTCCTAGCTCTTTGTGACAAGAATTAGGCGTAATAATAAGTGTTTAATAGTATGCCAGAAGAATGGGGTGCAGTCTTGGGGTCCTTCAATTAATTAGGATGCTAATAGTAGTAGTGAGCTAATTGGCTTAATTCTGGTTTGTATTTGCCGTCACTTGTATGTTAAAAAAAAAAAAAGTAAGGGCACTGTCCTGGTTTTATTAGTAATAATAATTTTATTATATTTCACTAGACAGTTCCCTAGGATTTTTGGATACCTAACCAAAATCTGGATGTGATGTGGCGTGAAACAAGTCCTGGTGTGTGCTCTGACTGTGTGCATAGAAGAAAAGCAGAAGAGCCACATGACAAAAGTCTGAGTTACTAATGCAGTCATAATTTCCTAATGGAAAACGTATTCTTAAAACTGTTTTCATAGAGAAAATTTGAAAATACGTTGCAACTATCCACAGTAGTTAGAAATGTGAGTGCTTGTTGGAGCAAAAGGAGCTTGACAAATTACAAAATTCCTGCTCATGCATTCAGTATTTTGATCCTAGCACACACATACACACACACACACACACACACTCACACGTATCTGCAAGCAGAAAAGATGCGATATGTCAGAGAAGCTCTCGCTGTTTGCCAGAGGTCTTAAGAGGATCTTCTATTTCATTCGGTAGTAATGCCCTTTTTGTTGACAAAAGTAAATTGATGACAGGCAAGAGGGAAGCATTTGGTGGAAAAATTCTGTTGACCCTTCTCAGATTGAATTTGACCACAGAACAGGATACCAGCAGTTGCAGAAATGATAGATTTTTGTAATGACCAGCAGAATGGCCTTTTGGCATGTTTAAATGGCAATAAATTTCACTAGGAAGAGGGCAATTTAACTACTTTAGGGCAGCGAGGATACTCTTTGTTTGAGGTGTAAATAAATTGCGGTTCATTAACAGTGCACATATTGCGTTCACGGTGTAACTCTAAAGCAGGGGATGTTAATATTTAATTTAATTTAAGCAGGTATACTTCGCCTGTTTGAGGCTTGAGCTTGACGAGGTTTTTTTCGCGTTGGGTAAAAATTTTTCGGGGCACTTCAACCTTCTAAGGCCCATCTGTGCACAGCTCTAGTAATCGCAAATAAACCGGGATGCACAACAGAGTAAAACTGCTTGGCATGAGTTTTCCAGCTCATGTAATTAACTGAGCCAATTGGTAGCAGTTCACACCAGTAAAGCCTCCAGGTTTTGGTGTGTGGTGGTAAGTGCTAATTTAGTTATGAGAAGTGTGGGGAGCCAAAGCCTTGTTGGTTACACTGGTGCAGAACCAAAGGAAAGGCACTGAATTAAGCTGTTGGTGGCAGAACCACAATGACATTATTGCTGGCAGGATTTATTTCTCATCTTTTACCTTGACTCTGAAATTCCCCCTGTCCCCCACTCATTATTTTGGCACAGTTCCTTGCTGAACTCTGCTATTCGGGGAAGGAGGCGGGGGGGCAGGGAGGAGACGTACCCGATATAGTTTGACATTTCCTCAAAAAGATTGTATTAAAATCCACTTACATTTAGAGCGCACTCTCATTTTGGAATGCTAATAAGCCATCGTTTCATCAAGGTAAAGGGAGCAAAATCTAATCAAGCCAAAGACCAGCTCGCCTTGCTGTTGACTGTGTTCCCGAAACATCATTTTAAAAGGTTGCTTTTAAGCATAGCTAAAAATGACAGACTTATCAAAAGTTTATAAATAACCATATCACTTGGCTACTTACCTCTGGCTGTCATAAGTGAGCCTTATTTCTTTATTAAGGATTTTGGGGGCTATGAGCTCATATCCATGCAGCTGTTTACACCAGTGGGCAACCATCCCCCAGGATCACATTCAAGTGATGGGACAGCAAGAAGATTTCTCCAGTTCTTGGCCACTGGCTCCAATAACAGGGCCATGACTTGTCTTTTGGCTTTGAAAAACCAAACCTCAACAGAGGAGTCATTTTAAAATCTAGTTGTAATAAAGACAAACAAATCAATGAGAAGTGGTCCCTAATAAACACCATTCCACAAGACCTGGAAAGCAGAGATAAGTGCTTTAACCCTGACGTAGCAAAATAGGGATGCAAGAAGGAAAGTGCCAAAAAAGATGTGCAGAACTCAAACATCCTGTTGAAATTGCTGTGACTGTGAGTCCTGTTCTGCAGAGAATACTTTTTTAACACAACACCTGAGTGTCTTGCAATGCTGCACACAACAGTGTGGGTCCTGGCTGCTTTACCTGCTCCTGGCATGGGAGCTAATGAGGAGGGACAGGAGTGCCATAGCTCCTGAGAAGGCAGTCATCATCTGAATTCAGTCATGGCTCTGGTTAATAGGCTTCAAGAAGCTACTCTAGATGAGTCATCTCCCTGTGAAAGTCTCAGTTTGCACTGCAGCCTCTCAACAAGCCATTTACTGTTCACAAATGTGTTCAGGCTGGTAGGGGCACCAGAAGATTGGCCAAGACAATAAATGATTTCAAGGGCCTAGCTGTGATGGAGTTATTAAGGTGTGGCCTTTGGGTGGACACAGCAGGTTGTTTAGATGAGATAAATCCAGAAGGCATCATGCAAACAGGGAGTGAATGTGAATTCCTTGACGACAATATTTCACATTTTCCTATGTGTGGGCACCTACAAAGTCATAAGGGAATCATTCAAGCTCTCCACCTTCCTGTAAGCTTCCACCAGTGTCCTGCAGGTTTCTTGTCAAGATGCTCAGTGACTACTAAGCACCAGTTTAGGAGAGAGCACCTCCAAGAGTGACACTGGTTTCTGTGCACACTAGTGGAGAGAAGGATTTGGCAAACGGGTTAGATCGATTTCATCAGGTTACAATACTGAAGCTGATTTTTTTGTGTATTTTCTCTTTGGAAGATTTCTCACTCTCCTCCCTGTATTTAATGTTTCACATGTACAACCAATCAACCTATTTTACCATTTTCCCCCAGTAATTAAAGTCTGAGGCTGAAGGTTGCATTTAAACCAACCCCAGTTACATGGCTCATACAAGTTCCTTTTAGTTCCAGGGAATAAAATAATATTATTGGCAATACATTCTTCTGGTTTGTTCCTTTTGTGCCCATTTAAGGTTCATACCCTCTAGAAAGATAAAATTGGTGTTTTTTTATTACAATAGCATATTACTGAAATGCTATTAGTGCATGTTGAAAGAGAAAGAAGCACAGCATACTGCATTGTTCTGGATTTGAAAGCAGAGAATAACAATATCAATTTCTGAAAGCTTTTTGAGAGATCAAGGAGTAAGACAGAAAACCATTCCGTAGTTGGTGCGTCTTCTGATTCTATCCCATCACCCACTCAAGCTTATATTTTATTATTTATTATTTGTATTAATGATTATTTATATTCGCTATCTTTTATACTTATTGTTTATTTATGGTTATAGCACACTCATCATACAATATTAACCAACCTATAACTTGTCATTGACAGCTGTTTTTTTCATTATCCTTCATGAATATTTCAGCATAGTCTGCCCAATTCTTCTATTTCAGAAAAGCGTTCAAAAGTGCCGTGCTGGGAGGTCCTATGAATACCAAAGTATACTTCCAAATGCCATTCATTACATCTTGTTGGGCAGATTTAGATTTGTGCTATGGCAAATATGCACTGATAGGAAGAGTCAGCCAGACATGTATAAGGATGGTGTTACTGAATAGTCTATGCTATAAATACCTTCAGCTCTCAGGTCTTAATTTCCTAAATAGAAGTCTGCATCCTCTCCTCTCCTCTCCTCTCCTCTCCTCTCCTCTCCTTTTTTATAATTTTAGAAAAAGAACTAAAAATTTTATTTTAGAAGTTAATTTCCTAAAAACTTCTGAATGTTAAATTATCTCTTGTCTACTTTTACACTTCCTTCACCCTCAGAAACAGAAGGGCTTTGCTGGATGAAACGTACTGGGTATAGTATCCTGACAAAGCAGGAAGACCAGGAAAAGCTATGCAACAGGCAATTTAGAGACCTGCTAACTCCTTTCTGCTGAAAGATGGACCATACCTGAGGCAGGAGACTTTGTCTCTTCCAGAACCCTTAAGCCCTTGTCCAGTGTCAGGCACAGAGTAATTTCTGTCCCAGTGCACAGCAATATGGAAAAACAACTGTAGTGGCTGCAGTTACCCGAGGTGCAACCTGCTTTATCAAGTTACACGTTATCAAAATGACTCATCGACCAAAAGGTTGTTAGACCTCATCAGCAGATGGAGGAGGAAAGCTGTTAAGAGGTTTCTTCTCCCTTCCCAAATCCACTCTTGTGCTGGCTGCAACATAAAGAACCCCCTGAATTACCCAAACTTCTCCCAGCTACAAATGCTTTTCCCTGCTGCTCTCAGATAGAGCTGTCAATCCCACAAGTTTTTGAGCAGGGATCATGGTCGAGACAGGCTCAACTCCTTCTTGGGGGATTCCCGACCCTAAACACGGGGTATCCCTTCTTCTCTGATGATTCCTTTTGAGCACTGTGGCAGCCCCTGTAATGATTAAGCCTCTCTCCAGTAAAATACTGTGCTTCCATTATCATGGCACTGTAAGTTAACCATTGGGGATGAGATCCTGTGGGGACATAGGGCTCTGTCCTCACACTGATGCTCATATGGAATTTGCTGGCAGGAGGCTTTTGGCTGCTGTGGAAATGAGTGGGGGAGCGCAGCACCATCCTCAAGGCCCCTTGAAAACATGCTGTGGTAGGAGCACACCAGGCTGATCGGCACAACGGACCAGATGTGTGTTTTGCAAATTAATGAAATGCCTTTTGAAATGCTTTTAAGTAAATGAGAGTTAAATTCACCCTAATTGCATTAACCTCTATGGAGAGCAGTATCCATTCAGGGTCGCATCCGCCCGGGTTTCAGGCGCGTTCAGCACCTTGCAGATCAGGCTCCTCTTTATGCAGAGAAGGGAGGGTGGATACAGGGGTGCCTGAGCAGAACCTAGGTTCCTTCAGGTGTGGAGGGACAGTTCTGGGCACCCACTGGAGTAAATGAGAGGTTGTCTTTTGCCTGCCAGCAGATTCGAGTCTTGTGGGAGCAGAGCAGGTGCCAGGCCCAGCCCCATGAGATGCTCGGTGTGCTCTTGTGGGCAGGGGTAGGGGTGGAAGTTGAGAACACCAACTGGGCAGTGCTGAGCATCCTCCAGGAACCAGCACCTGCAGACTTCATGGGAACAGGGAGGCAGGCAGGGACACGGGGAGAGTGAGGGCGAAGTGCTAGACAGCTTCTCCATCACCAGGGCCGCCGCTTTCATCTTCGTCGTGGTCCGCTCTCTTTTTTCAGATGGCACTTTGACAGAAGATTAATTCAAGTCAGCTGCTGAAAATAATTATTGCATTATGGGAGCAGTAATCATTATTTAGAACATGATTAAATATGTCTGCGTCTATTGACTCTGCCTATGATTTATGTATTTGTTTAGTCAATAGTCTAATGTAAATGATGTAATTAATTATAGATGGTGGTGTCAGGTCATTGGTAAAAACAATCTGATGAGAACAAGGGCTCTGTTTTTTCCTGACAGATGCAGAGGGAGGGCGGGAGGGATGGGCAGAGTTGAGGGAATTCCAGGGGAACTTTTTCATGTGTGAATGGCGGCTGGGATCTCAATTTGCATGTTGTCTTTCTCTTGTTCAGCATTCGTTTAGAAATTGAAATAACTTGTTAAGCAAAGGGGAAGGGAACACATGATTGCAAAGAGGACACCTGGGAGTAGTGACGGTGCACAGCTAAAGAGCCAGCTGCTCCCTAACACGAGAGAGCGTGCCACTATCATTTACCGCTTCATAAAATTAAGTGTTTTCCAAATTAAATCAGTAGGCAGCATGCAGGAAGACCTACTATCTCTAATAACAATTTTTCAATCAATATCGGGAGCCTGGCTGATCTGGAATCGGAGCAGAGGAGTCTGGGATTGGCTGGGGGGGAGCAGGGAGACAAGGAGAGGAGGAGGTTGGGGGGGATGCTCAAGTACCGCAGCTTTCAATCAAAGCAAAAGTTAAAAAAAATATATATGCATGGTGGATTCTCCATTACTGTGAGTCTATTCCCCATAGATTTTTCTCTTAACTGATAATTCGGTCAGTCACATTCCTCAGAGGGAGGTCACGGGTCACCCCAGCCCCTGTCAGGCCTCAGAGAAACCATTTCCATTTTAATGCCACAGCTATAATCTATCAAAGATGTGATGTACAAGATACAATGAATTTAAGTGGTCTTCATATATCACTGAGCTTTCATGCCTTCACCTGGGTAATAGTCTGAATTACTCTCCCTACCTCACAATCTGTCACCCCCAGTAAAATAACTGCCACATGGGTGTTAATGGCAGGTTTGTCCAAATTGGGGCCGTGGTAGCCCAAGGCATTACACATCATAAACTTTAGCATTCAGTGCTTAGCCTGGCGGTGTCAGCAATTGAAAATTATTCTGTAAATACTTCCGTGGCGCTGCTCTGCTCATGTTTTTATTTATGGCAGCTAAAACAAGCGGAGGGGGACGGCGCAGAGCACAGCTGCTGGTGCCACCGCACACCTCCCCACACAGGCAGCTGTGACAAAGCTCTGGCTACCCAACACTGTGGAAGATTTGCAGCAGCAACCCACTGGTGGACCTAGACATAGGTGGGCTGATAGTTTCTGCGGTAGTTAGACTACAGCAAGGTCAGGTTATTTATCAGTATCCAGTGGCGGAGTGTCCATACCAGCTAATGCCTGCAGGTTAAATAGAACAAATCTGATTGTCCTTCCATAATAAAACACTTCGAGGGCATTCCTGGAGCTCCTGTGTTGCCCAGTCTCACTCATGACCGTGCAGAAAATCATGAGCCCAGAATCCATTATTGTGTTCTCAGGTCTCAGGGAGGCCTCCTGAGCCACAGCTATGGTAATGATTGTAATTGCTGGTGTAATTATGTCTGTAGGAATATGGATTTCTTGCTTTCCTTTAAATGAGCTCCTGCACTGAAGCATGGTTCCAGCTAAGCAAGCTTCTTTCCCTACTCCAGGCTGCATGAGCACTGTTTGCTTGAACATTGAGTGACACCTACTCGCTGACGATAAATTATATTTAAAAAATAAATCTATCCCATTAAATCATACCAGGCCAAGCTAGGCCTATAAATCAGAGCCGTTGTGGAGGAAGGAGTGGGAGAGGAGGTCTGAAGAAGTGCAGAGTCTTAGAGAGGCCTCCCAAAGTTTTCTGCTGCTGAAGCCATCCTGCAGTGGAGTCTTAGGTGGTGCTTCATTTGGGAACATTTAGAGGAAGAGGCCAGCAAAGTTCTTGGGGCTGGGCAGGAGGGAATGCAGGGTCCTGACTGCTGAGGAAGTGCCTCTGCCCCGTCCCGGCACAAACACTTGACTCAGCTCCGCAGTGAAGCCTGGGCCAGACACAAGCCCCGTAACATGAGAGCATCCACTCTGGAGGATGTAAGTATGGATTTTTTATCTTGCTTTGTAGCTCTCTGTTGTATGGAGCTCAGAAAGTAGTGTTAGGTATGTCAATGAATGCAGTGATGCTCTCATCTGGTCTATACTCTGAATTTGGGCTGTTCTCCTATAACGTGCCTGGGTGCTATGTAGAACTAGAAGAATTATTTCCTACTTCAGTTATTTTCTTATTGTAAGTTAAAATAACATTGCTGTCGGCTGATAATCTGCTATGAATTCCCTATCCTGATGTAGTTATAGCAAATCCTATTTATTCCTGTGGCAGATGGAGCTGGTTTGGTACATGCAGTTAGTAATAGGCTTCCCTTAAATTACAGCTCTTGCCCATAGGCTTATTGTTGTGTTTGTTTACAAATAGCAGGTTAAAAGTTTTTGTGTTCTCTCAGTAGCTGTTGTCTCCAGTTTGAGATTATCACCAAAGTCTTCCACACCCTGGCAAATACGAAAACCAGCTGAGGTGGTCCAACACACAGTCTGTGAAGGTTGTGCTCTGCAGTAAATACCCAGGTTGACAAAGGCAACGTGCGCAGTGATAAAGTGCGAAACTCCCAGGCAAACTTTTTCCTGTGGGAAAAACCCCTTACCTTGTAAAAACTAACACAATGAGCATGGTTCTTCTTTGACCCCGGTGTTTGCTCACTTCAGAAGGCACAAAGCTCTACTCAACCTTTCAGGGTCAAATCGGGCAATAAAAACCTGACTACACGCTGGGGTTTCAGCCCTGCTCCTCGCGCTTGCTGCAGCCCTACAACCTATCTCCTACTACACTGATGTTAATGTGGCCCAGAAAAGACATACAAAGTTTTGTATTGCCCCAGATATTTCCAGAATATTTTGAAAGGTTTATAGAATGCCCCACTGTCTCCTATAACGTAGTGTGCACAGCGTTAAGTGCAACACTAAAGAAATGTCTAAACAAAAGACATTTTTCATGACCTTTTTAAAGGAAGAAAACAATTATATCCTTTAGCTGCCCTAGCTGAAATATATGCTTGATTTTTTAAGTACATCTTTGAGTACTTTCCTAAATCAGGATCTTGATTTCTAACATTGGATATAATTTAAAATAAATCAAACTCTTTTCTCTTTTGACATATTATGCTGATCTATGGCTTGGCTTTCATTTTGTCCTCTTAAATAGAAACCCACTTCATCATGAAATATATCCCTTATACTTTCTCCCACATAGTGAGAGAAAAACATTGATAAACACTGAGTGCCAGCCATTTCTGAAAGCTTCCTACAGGTCTCAGGGAAGGAAAAGGAAAACAAATGCTATGCAAGTGCTATTTGTTCAGCTATAGGATGGCTAGAGGAAAGGGTAGATGAGAGTGAACATTGGAGGGGACAGATTTTGGCAAGCGGTGCCTCTGGCTGTCTTACACCCAGCTTGTAGAAGGCCATGATCATTTAACTTCAGTTTAGGTGGAGATGAAGTAAAGTTGACGTCTCTCATGTCTAACCATATTATTTTGTTTACAGTGTTGAGCTTCAGACAAAATGCTACATTTCCCCAGCACTCCCCCTGAAAAGGCAGTGGCCTTGTTAAATAGTCTCTTGTTGCACTAATTAAAACTTAAAATTTCCCACAGAATTTCAGGTACAACTTGTTTCTTTGGAAGCTTTTATGAAACAGAGCTAAGTCAGCTTTAGTCAAGGTATGAGGCACGATAACATGGGCTAAGAGTGGGAATATTACAGCAAACCAGAGCTGTCTGTCTATGTCCTCTCCAAATCTGCTGCAGTTGGCCCCTGTCTAATCCTTATGCGTCCCAAACATTGGATTTTTAGACACTGAAATTTGCTGCCCGCTGTGGAACAGAGGAGAGCTGTTTGAGCTAAAGAACAATATTGGCAGGAGAACAAATGGCTTTGAACTGACTGTGAATAAATTTAAGCAATTGCATTATTTCTAAGCAGCAGAGGAGCCAAGCTCTGGAAGGGACTTCTTATAGGAAAAGAAGGAACTGAGCCCTGGCCAGCTTTAAGATGGAGCTTGATGGGTTTATGAAGATAATTATATGACAGAGTCCTCCATATCCCTCTGAATAACTGTGGGCTGGGTTCCTGGACCTGGCTGCCTCTTCCAGCCTGAAGCACACCCACAGGGAAAATTGATGGGGTCTGTAGGTGAGGTGTGAAATTCCTGTTGGTGCTCCCAAGGGATTTCACAGGAGGGCTGCAGGAAAGCCCTATTTCTGTCAGTCTTGCTTTCCTTTTCCCCATTCTTGCTCAGGAGATGAGCCTAATGGATTCCTTGGAGATATCTTGCATGTAGCTGCACAAACACATGGGCTGTGCTTGTGGACAGGGTCCTGTTAATCCAGGACTCTCAACTCTGTCTTCTCCAGCAGATAAGGAGCTGTATCAGCAGTGCAAAGTGATCCTGATGCTGTGATTTCTGGGGCAAAAGCCTCTGGGATCCCTTCTCACAGCAACCAAAAACCTTGACAGGTCTGCCAGAGGTCCTTGCCCAGGCTCCTGCCCCACACAACTGGGTTTGTACCACCGTCAGAGACATGGTTTGCACCTCTGGGACTCTACCTTCAAGTCAAGGTACCATTATTCCCTTCTGTTTTCCTTCATCCCAGCCATTATAATTGGGTGAACAATGTCACTTGAACTTCCTGAAAGAATGACAGCCACACTTAAATCAGGAGTTTGTAGTTTGGGCTTGCATTTGCAATGAAGTGCCTGGAGGCTGACTGGCCCCTGCTGCCATCACTGGTAGAAATCGTGAAGGATCAGATAGTGCCTTCATTTTCACACCTAATTATGGGAATTTTGGTAGCTTGGGAGAGATCCATGAGACAGCATCACTGCAGGGAGTAGCCCTGAGGTATCAAGCACCCCAAATTCCAGGTTTCAGCACTAAATCTCGGCTAGGAAGGATGCTGTCTGCTTATTTACCTCACAGGTGCTACAACTCCTGCTCCTCATCACAAAAGATATTTCACTGTGTGTGCATGTTTTACAAAAGATCAGTGCACACTGGGAGCCTCACCTTTGCCTTTCTGCCAGCCTCCAAGATGCATCAGCACCATGGAGGAAGCCTGGGAGAGATCAGAAATGATGAAGCAGCAAAAATATAAATATGAAAAAATTAGACCAAGCTACTAATAAAGAAACAAGTTTAATTTTCCCCAAGTAAAGAACACATTTATTAGGAGTTTAGTACTTTGATAGGGTGCAGATATACAGCATATATGCTCTTTCCCAGAATTTCACCCTCCGTGTAGATGAGAATTCCCCCGTAAAGTTCCAGTAATGTTTTTCTTCTAGTAGTGACACTTAACAAAATAATTAGGCAATTAATTGCCTAACTCCACAAAGAGCAGCAATTATTTCTTTTACTTAAAACATACAAAAAAGCTGTGTCATTTATGGATAGAGAGTCGCATAATATTCCATGGTAAAACAGCCCTCTGGAGCCATTACTCTATATGCTGCAAATGCATTTTGAGAATAATAAACAAAACTCAGCTAAATCTTAAATAGGCCCGTTCCTGTACTTAAAAAATACTACCACTCATTAGAATTATTTATTGTTTATCAGTGCACGGATGACCACAGCCCAGCAAGAACAACTCAGCCTGTACCCCCAGGAATTTACAGCTGCAAGCTCTGTTCTCATACCAATACCTGCACAGCTGAACTCGCATGAGCTCTGATTCAGCAATGGGCATGAGCGTGTGCCTGGCTTTAGGGAGCACAGCACGCTCCCAGAAGCCCAAGCACATATTTCAAGAAGCTTGCTCAGTCCAAGCCTTCAGCAGTTCTTCCCCAGATATAGATGATAAAATATGTGGACACCAGGGGTCCCAGCCAGCAAAAGTGGTCACAAGTGCCTGACTATTTTAATGCAGAGCTCTAATTACAGTATTAATGCTCTGCAGAGCTTTAATTACAGTATTAATGCTCATTTTCAGACCAAGAGTTCGACAAAGTTGGAAGTGAAGCTGAAGGCAGTGGTGTTAGTTTGCTTATTTTCAAGTACTACCTCTGACTGCTGAATAGGGTCAGGTGTGAGGTTTTCATCTAAGCATTATACGGCAGGCGCTATCCTGGTTTTGTTGTTGCAAGTAGATGGACATAAATTCCTTGTGAACTACACATATCAGTTTAAAGCCCCTGTAAGATTTAGTGTTGTGTTTCGTGGGAAGATTCTCTGGGGTTTGCTGCTTAATTCAGTCTATATGGTCTTTAACCTAGCAGCAGCCAAGGATCAAATCTTTTGGGTTAAGGTACTGCTGTTATCAATATGTTGGAGATACTGACTCTATTGATGTGCAAACTCATCCAAGATCAAGTGAAAACCATCTACATTCTGAAAAAACTTGGACTTTCCTCTTCCCAGAAAGGGAGAAAGGCTGTCACTATGGGTCTGCCTGTGTTCCTGCAGTGCCAGTGCATATGTGAGAGAGTCATAAAACCCCAAACTCTCAGCTGGTGGCAAGTCTGAATGCTGGGACTGGGTGGAAGAGGCACCGGGTGGAAATGTTGCTGCTGAGCTGTGTGACTAGCAGGCTTGGAAGCAATTTAATTATGGGCTGGTTTTTGTTTTGCAAGAAAACCACCAAAAAGCCCAGTGTTGTCATAACGTGCTGCAGCAATGTTTCTTGCATGCTGCATTTTCATATTGCATTTTGAAATTAAACTCTTAAGTTGGGAGGATTTTTTTATTCTATTTCAACATGCTTTACAATAAGACACTGAGCTTTTAAAATGCAAGTTGAACTTGGCAAGTTGATTGAAATGTCAGTTTGTCAGAAATGAAACATTTTGATTAGATCATCCTTAAAATCATTATTCTGGAGCTTTATTTTGCAAAGAATTTGGCAGCCCTTCCTCCTCTGTGAAGATAAACCAATATTGAAACCGCAGAGCCTTTGCAAAGTGTACATCTGTCTCTGTACAACTCCGACAGATACACAGCTATTCTTTTTCCTTTCTTCCCAGATAAAGAGGAATTTTATTTTAAACATGGGTTTTTTAATGCCTGAGAAAATAGGGCAGTCACAGAACCATGGCTTTAAACAAACTTTATTTGGGCGCTTGACTGACTGGCAATTGTGGGCAATCATTTTAGCTGTCACAAGGCCCAGAGAAATGTGGGAGAGCTCTTCCATGAAATGTTTATATTTCATAAACAAAATGATGTGCTTAACAGTCAGAGTGATGGGAGGGTTCCGGCTAATGCATTTTCCAATGTGTGAGGCAGATTATTAATGCGCTCCAGTAGCTGTTAATTTCAGTTTGCCGGAATGATTTATGGGGAGGTAAAGGAGAGAGACATAATCTAATTGAGATCAGAATCACTGTTCTAGTAGAGGAGCACCAGCATGGACCCCGGCCACAGCAGAATGATTAATATCTAATAAGCAAATAATCCGTTAAATTATTATAAACATTACTTTTGACAACTCTTTTGTTGCCGGGGGAGAGAGCAAAACAAGCAAGGAAGACTAACAAAACCCCGGGTAAATCTTTCAGGTGTTTCTCTTCCGCTGCATACAGATAAAGGTTTCATGATGAGGAGAAAGAAAACACCGGGTTAGGAGGGAGCATGCTCCCTGATCAATCGTAAATCAGCATTGATGCTCTAATATGAACAACAATTGAACGATCAGAAGAAAATCTATCTTGCAAGGCAAGCGAGAGGCAGGGAAAACTCCGACGTTGTCGGCACAATCCACGGCTCCGCTCGCAGCCGGCAGCTCCTTGGTCATTATTGCCCTCGTTAGTAAGTCCTGCCTGTGGCCCTGCCTGCGCTGCCCTTTGTCTTTGCGAGAGCACCCAGCATCTCTTCACGGCAAGCTCCCGAAAGGGGCTGATGGCCGTGCTGATGTCCCTCCTCTCCAACGCCCTGCCGTCATTTCTGCGTTTGTCAGTGGTTTTGCATTTAGTTTTCCTTACCCAGCAGGTGACTTGAATTTAGTCCTTTACCAGAAGCACACAGGGAACCAGCATATAAATAATTTTGGCTGTTTGGAGGGTGTTGCTGGTGTTTCTGTGGGTACGTGTGGGCGTCAAAATCATGTTAAAAAATAATTCAAGGAAGCCCGAAGAATGTGATACAGAGCAACACAAAGCTTTGGGCAAAATACTTCACTCCTCAGTTTTTCTTCCAGAAGAGGTGTTTGTAGGAGTAAATATTGTAGGTAAACTATGCACCAGGCCTTCCTTCAATTTCCCTGCACTGTAGGGTGTTAAAAGTGTATTTTGAATTAGTCAAAATCGAAGGGACTTTATTTCTCATCAGATGATACATGATCCATCAAAAGTCTTGTATGGTTGAACAGAATGTTTTTCTTGACTGAAAATTAAGTATTTCATTCATTATCAGGTTTTTTTTTTTAACCAAATGAAATATGTTTCAAAGAAATAAATGCTTCCAATGAAAAACAATGTGAGCAGATTGAAAATATTAATCAAACATTAACCATTTTTTTTCTGTGAGTGTGAGGATGTACATTGATTTCAATAAGATTTGCCTTTACTTGGATATCTTTGCCTCTTCTTCTTCATCCCAACCCACCTTCCCATGTCCTGGTCAAGAGAGTTTAAGTCTGGAGAGCACGTGAATGAAGCTGCAAACCTGCTGCCAGATCTGTGCACTCTGCTCTCCAATACCCAAGGCAAGCCCTGGGAGGAGCAGGGGAGGATGCAGCGTGTGGGTAGTTGAAATCTGTGTTTTCCTCTTCATCATATTATGAGGTGGTTTTGGCAAATCAGGTATCCCGACACTGTGCACCTGGCAGGCTGGCAGCAAACAGCCTCGTGCTACTGTGAATTGTCGTTGCCTCTCCACAGAGAAATGGAAGTTTCATCGCTGCAAAACTCATCCAAAAGAGCCACGCGTCCTACCTGAGGCTGGGCTTCTGAGAGGAAGCAGTCTTACATCACTTGTTTGTTTAAATAATGCAAAATCCCCAAAATAAGGTCTGGAGTAAGAATAGTAAAGAACCTAAAGCGGTAAAAGAGCAAGTAGCATGATTCCAGTACCAGAAAAAAGACCTAGTCACCTAGGATAATAACATAATGTTATTATAATAAAGGATAATAACATAAATGTCAAGGCACTGGCTTTTGGCTCATACTTTTCTAAACAAAAGTCTGCTTTACATTATCAAGATGAATAAGAGCCACAGGCTTTGAACTGGAATACAGGAATTCTTGATTTGACTTGTTGTTATTAATCTCATTTGCAAGGAACTTCTTTTGCAAGAAACTTTATTTTGTTATTTCCTCCATTCTCACTGTTAATGTTTATAAAATAATCATTATTATAACGATTAATGATTTAATAATAATAATAATAATCAGTCTTTCATCTGGCTAGGGGAGACAAAACCACAAGTTCCCTCATTTTCTTGCTCAAAGGGAAGCCTCTCTGAGATGAACCCATGAAGAGAAGTTGGTTCAGCATCCACTGGACGCAGCATGAAATCTCCTGTTAGTGCAGCACCTCTGCTGTCTACTGTGCCCCAAACCAAGCACCTCTGAAGAGGGTAACAGAAGGATTTAAAAGGGTCTTTCTAGTCCTTGTTTCTCTGTTCAGCTTCCGCTTCTTGATAGAAACTTTTCACGGCAATGAAAGATAATTTCTTCTCATGTTCTTACACTCTGTCAAGCAGAAGTGGCGCTGATTTTTACAAAGCTGTAGGTCAAAGCACAAGGATATGGATCCAGCTGTGTCCCTTCCCATTCTCCAGCCAGGCCCTGCAGCCTAGCAGGTTGTCCTGTAATGGTTCTCTTACCCAGAGGGTGACACTGTAAGCATGGGGCTAGTGAGCATCCAGCACCTTTTGTCATCAAATCGGGCTGACACAAAGTCCACAAAAGTCAGAGACTGCCTCTCCCCATTGCCTTAAATTTTAAACTCTTCAATGAGGAACATTTTCAAACATGCAAAAATAGCAACATAAACGGCAAGAACGTGTGTATTGTCTCCCAAATAGCAGCAGCACTCAGCTGTAGCCAGGCACTGGAAAAGTTATTTTAAATCCTTCCCCATTCTCTCTGCATTAATTCAGCCTGTGACCCAGTGTGCTGCTCATCCTAATATTAACTCTGAGAATTTCCTTTTAATCATGTGGACTCTCTGTTTCTTATTGTGACTGTTGCACTTGGCTCTGCTGGCTGTCCCACAGCCTTGCTGGATCCATGTACACACCCAGCCACCCCTCCCCAGAGCCAAGGGGATCTGCAGGGCTCCTTCTGCTTCAGTTTTAGGCTCCTGCTTGAGCTGAACTGAAGGTAGCCTGTCTGCAGACAAGCCAGACTACATCCTCTGGGTCCAAACCTAGCTGGGGTGAGATATGAAGCACAGACACTGATCCAAACATCACGCAAGATTTCCAGCACTTTTGAGTCTACAACATAAGGCTAAAAACCTTCAGGTGCTCCTCAGTCCTCCTTGGCAGGACTTCAGATTCTTCCCAACCCACCTTCAGGAACAGTTGTGTGAAGAAGTTGTTTAAACCACTAGCTGCTTCAGAGAATACCAAAGCCTGGCCTTGATGTGCTGCTGTGCATGACAGGTCCTTCAGGAAGATGCAGGCATCTTATATTTCACATTAAAAATCCTGGAAGGCAAAGCTGCACAGGAACAGGCTTGTATGTTAGGTCACTTGGGATCATTAGGTTTTCTTTGCCAACCCCTGAGACTCTGCCAGATTTCATTTCCTAGGTGTCAGGTGTTGGCATTCTGTCCTGCAAAATGTGCATTTTTCTCTTATCTTCTTTCCAATATTCCCCACGGTGTATTTGACACCAGGAAAAAGAATGTGTGAAGTAATAGTCACCTTTTAGGTTATCAGGCCTGGGAACAGAGGCCAGTTTATTTGCAGTGCAGAGCATTTAACTTCCTAGTGCTTCACTGAGGCTGAGAAAAGCGTGTTCAAAACATACAGAGAGCATTAGTTCATGACCCTCTAGGATGAATTCCAGATATGAAGATACATGGAAATAATGTTTTAGCTTCAAGGGCATCAGCAAATTAAATGCTGTTTAATATCTCACCCAATATATTGAGGAATGCTCTGTCAATAAATTAATCCATTGGCTGCGGATTAAGCCAAGTTGTGTTGCATGGATTTATTTCATGGCACTTAGACACAAATAAAATTTAAACAAAAGTAATAGAAAGTTTTAGCTTAGTAACCTAGAAATTTTGAAAGAAAACTTTGTTGGATTGGACTTATTTCAGGAGAAAAGTTGGACAGAGATGTGCAGTCTTAACAGTACAATTTCTGTTTTGGCCTGGGGAAAATACTTTGACCATGTTAAGGATCATGTGTCCCATGAAAGTAATTCTTTCAGTAAGACGTGAAACTCATGGTGGTGTGCATCAGCACATAGCATCACTTTCAGATCCTTAGGGTCTCCACAAACCTTAGTGGAAGCTGGATTTGACCTTTAAAACACAGAAATACGGCTTCCAGAAGTATAATTCTTCTCATTCTGAAACTGTTCCCATTGTAAATTATGGGGCTAACAGCTGGCTTCCAATGAAGTCAACTATTAATTAATTGTATGTTCACTACCCTGCCTTGTGTAAATCAATATGAGAAATAAGCAGTCTCCTACTATACAGCACAGACACTCTACACAGGGAAGTAATTTAGGGTGGATGTCAGCTTGCTCAGAAAGGCTTCTTTACTGCAAACAAGACAGTGAAAAACTCTTACTCTAGGGAAAGCTTCCCCTAGTCCCTGTTGGTGCCAACAGAAAAATCCTGTGCCTCTAGCAGTGAAACACAACCAGTGCCATTATTCTTGCACAAATATCGGTATCGAGATAAATTGTTGTCCAAGCAAGCTGATTTTGCCAGCAGTGGCACCACAGATGATGTGCTACATGACCAGATTATACCCTTGAATCAAGGGTGGACATTTTCAAGGATTTTATTTTCTGGGGGTTTTAGTCCTCGTTTGAAATCACTTCACTATTCACATTATGCCAGTACAGTTAGAGGGATTATTCCAGTTTTCACCCCATGTGCCTCAAATTGGGGCCTCACCCTGTGCTAGAAAACTGAGAGAATTGCCTCAGTTGTCTGCTAGGACTTGTGAGCCAAAATCACTGGCCCTGCTGAGAGCTGTCTAATGAAGTGCTGAGCATCCCTTCCTGGGTGTGCTGCAGTTACTTCTCACCTACACTAGCAAGGAGACAACTATCCCTTAACTGAGTAGCAAAAACTATATTTTGGGCTTTTTCTCTGAATGAGGAAAAACCAGAAGTCCCAATTCTGGTTGTGTTTGTTTGGCTCTTTACTGGGAATGTTGCCTGGAGTAAGTGTTTGGAAAACTGAGGATAATGTGGGCCCTTTGCAAAATGGAGGGGGGACCCTGGTAAGAGAGGACACATAGAAGACAAAGTTACTGAACACTTTTCTTTGCATCAGCCTTCACTGACCAGCCCTCAGCAATCTCTGACCCAGCAGACCAGGGTAAGCAGAATGCTGGAAGGAAGACTTTCCCTTGGCCAGGAAGGATTGGGTTAAAGAACACCTAGGTAAATTTGGCATCCACGTGGATGGGTCCTGATGGGATGCATCCACAAGTGCTGTGAGAGCTGGTGGACACCACAGTGAGGCTGCTCACAATCATCTCTGGTGATCAGGAGAGGTGCCTGAGGACTGGAAGAAAGCCAATGTCACTCCAGTCTTCAAAAAGTGCAAGAAACTGGACCCAGGGAACTACTGTCCAGTCAACCTCACCTCAGTCCCTGGGAAGGTGATGGAACAGTTCATTCTGGAGGCCCTCTCTATCCACATGAATGACAAGAAGGGGATCGGGGTAGCCAGCATGGATTCATTAAAGGTAAATCATGCTTGACCAACCTGATTGCCTTCTGTGATGAAACAACTGCCTGGACGGTTGAGGGGACAGCAGTGGACATTGTCTAACTTGATTTCAGCAAGGCTTTTGACACCATCTCTCACAACATTCTCACATGNTGCAAGAAACTGGACCCAGGGAACTACTGTCCAGTCAACCTCACCTCAGTCCCTGGGAAGGTGATGGAACAGTTCATTCTGGAGGCCCTCTCTATCCACATGAATGACAAGAAGGGGATCGGGGTAGCCAGCATGGATTCATTAAAGGTAAATCATGCTTGACCAACCTGATTGCCTTCTGTGATGAAACAACTGCCTGGACGGTTGAGGGGACAGCAGTGGACATTGTCTAACTTGATTTCAGCAAGGCTTTTGACACCATCTCTCACAACATTCTCACATGTAAACTCAGGAAGTGTGGACTGGGTGATTGGACAGTCAGATGGATTGAGCTGAATGACAGATCTCAGAGGGTCATAATCAGTGGCACAGGGTCTAGTTGGGGGCCTGTCCGTAGTGGTGTCACCAAAGGTTCAACACTGGGCCCAGTAATGTTTAACCTGCTCATCAATGGTTGGATGAAGGGGCAGAGGCCTCCTCAAGTGCACTGATGACACAAAGCTGGGGGGAGTGGCTGATACCTCAGAGGACTGTGCAGCCCTTCGGAAGGACCTCGACAGTTGCGAGAGATGGGCAGAGAAGAACTGTCTGAAGTTCAACAAAGGCAGGGTCTTGCTCCTGGGGAAGAATAACCCCTGGCACCAGCACAGGCTGGGGCCAACCTCTGTGGAGAAGGAATTGGGGGTCCTGGTGGACAACAAGCTGTGCATGAGCCAGCAGTGAGTCCTTGTGCCCAAGAAAGCCAATGGTGTCCTGGGGAACATTAGGAGAAGCATGGCCAGCAGGTCGAGGGCGGTGATCCTGTGCCTCTGCTCAGCCCTGGTGATGCCTCACCTGGAATGCTGTTTCTGGTCCTGGGCTTCTCAGCACAAGAGAGATATGGAGCTCCTGGAGCAGGTCCAGTGGAGAGCAAGAAAGATAATTAAGGCTGAGGGAGCTAGGCCTGCTCAGCCTCGAGAGGAGATGACTGAGAGGTGACCTCATCAAGTCTGTCAGTATCTGAAGGGAGGGGCCCAGGAGGATGGACCAGGCTCTGCTCAGCNGGGTCTTGCTCCTGGGGAAGAATAACCCCTGGCACCAGCACAGGCTGGGGCCAACCTCTGTGGAGAAGGAATTGGGGGTCCTGGTGGACAACAAGCTGTGCATGAGCCAGCAGTGAGTCCTTGTGCCCAAGAAAGCCAATGGTGTCCTGGGGAACATTAGGAGAAGCATGGCCAGCAGGTCGAGGGCGGTGATCCTGTGCCTCTGCTCAGCCCTGGTGATGCCTCACCTGGAATGCTGTTTCTGGTCCTGGGCTTCTCAGCACAAGAGAGATATGGAGCTCCTGGAGCAGGTCCAGTGGAGAGCAAGAAAGATAATTAAGGCTGAGGGAGCTAGGCCTGCTCAGCCTCGAGAGGAGATGACTGAGAGGTGACCTCATCAAGTCTGTCAGTATCTGAAGGGAGGGGCCCAGGAGGATGGACCAGGCTCTGCTCAGCGATGCCAGGCAACAGGACAAGAGGAACGGGCAGAAACTGATGCACAGGAAGTTCCACCTGAACATGAGGAAGAACTTCTTCACTGTGCAGGGACAGAGCACTGGGACAGATAGTCCAGAGAGGGTGTGGACATGAATATCTCACTGGAGACATTCGAGGACCATCATCATCAAGGACCATCTGGATGCAATCCTGTGCCGTGTGCTCTGGCATGACCCTGCTTGAGCAGGGAGGTTGGACCACTGTGGTCCCTTCCAAACCTAACCATTCTGTGACTCTGCAATTCTGAGTCAGGTCAGACCCCTTTCCCATTCCTGTTCCACTCTGAGGCCCAGCAGTGGGGCTTGCTGCCCTGCCCTGCCCTCAGGAACGTGTAGTAATCTCATAAACTGACTCCCTGTTTTCCCTAAATTTACTTCGCAGCCCCCGTGTAAAACCTCAGAGAGCTGATGCTCAGGAATCAACAGTGGTTTCCGTCAGCTAGAACCTGCCCAATCCACTTTGTCAGTTCAAGGAGAAAGAAAATATGAGAAAACTATCAAGTTTTAAGTGAAGCATTGTGAAGTAGCGGAGCATAACTGCACAAACCTTGTTTTCAGCAGTAGATTGGATTATCTGTATATTGTACTGTAAATGGGTTAGGAGTACAAGCAGGAGATGCCCTGATGTTTTTTCATATCATTCTTCCGCCGTCTTCTTTTTTTTTTTTCTGTAAACCATGTGTCAGGAAATCTTTGACAAACATTATTTCCATAGTTAAATTGAGCAGTGAATTGAAACTAGCAAAAGAAAAGAGGAAGACAATATATTCTATAGCTGTGCCTTTTAAATTGCTTTATCTATTGATAGTTTTGTCCCATGCAAAATGCAATTTCAACAATACAGAAAGCACAGACTGAAAACTGAGCTCTAATTAAATCAGTAATGTTTCATTATTTCATGTGAACAATGCGAGTCTAAAGTGATATTTCCACAGAAAAATTAAATCAAGTTCCATGTGAAAGTCTGCCATTTCAAATATATTTCATATCCTGTGTTCCTAAGAGGTTTGGGTTGCACAGAGGAGGACGGTGAGCTGTGAGAAACCCCCCAGAAGCAGCACTCCCATCTCCCCACCTCATCGGTGCCCACGGTGCAGCTGGGGAGCTCCTCAGGTTTTCCAAATACCGTACCAGAGTAATATCCCATGGATACAGGAGTGATTTCCCTGTGAGAGATGTAACTGCAGCCTGTGCTAAGTTAAAGAATAGGTCTCTTTGGACGTGTAGTTAGAGTGGAACATATTTAAAAGCTGCTGGCTTATTGTGAAATTCAGCTGCATGTGCTCAGGGAGTGGGTACTGCCCCCCAATGTGCTTTAATGATGATGCTGGCACGAGGCAGGGGCTGGGGTGTCATCTGCAAACATATTCTCCACTCTAAAGCCACAGGGTTTAAACAGGATCCAAACCTACTGTCAAGCTGCAGGGAGAACCCTCTCTCAAACTCTGCTGCACTTTGTGAACACAAACCGTCCCATCAGCTGGGACTTGTCACCGATAAATATCAGAGACCTTCCTGGTGGGCCCAAG
Organism: Cnemophilus loriae; assembly: GCA_013397755.1. Classification (NCBI taxonomy): domain Eukaryota; kingdom Metazoa; phylum Chordata; class Aves; order Passeriformes; family Corvidae; genus Cnemophilus; species Cnemophilus loriae. Next base: position 562,965 of record VZTF01000081.1, read on the forward strand.
AAGACTTTCCAAGAGCATGTCCCAGTAATCCTAGAGGGAAGTGGAACACTGTTGTGTATTGCTTCAGGTAACTTGAATTTCAGGTGACTAACCCTGCATGGCATCCTACCACCAGCAGGATGTCACCACCAGCGACAGACACCTGTGCCTGCCGAGGCTACGGAGTGGCTCTTCTTCAGTACCTTTCAGCTGAAAATTGCAACTGTCTGTGCCTGTTGCACTTGATCCTTTTTGCCAGTGGCGTGGTTGTTCCTGTTGCTGGTGAGGAAACAGAGCTGTGGCAGTGCAGCAGATTGGCAGAGCCAGAAGCCCCACAGCTGACCCGCTTCCCCCTCCTCTGCTAACGGAGCACTTCCACGCTGATGCCAGGCAAGGGGAAAACCACCGTGAGACCCAGAGATGTGCACTAACAAACTTCAGCAGCCGGGTCCCAAAGTCACCCAAGCACACTTGCCTTGCTAATCCACAACTTGTGATTCTGAAGAAAAAGATGATGATGACGGCAAAGAAGGGGGAGTCCACAATTCACAAACCAATTTGTGTTGTTTCTGCAACACTGCAAAAGTGCGACTCATGAATATGCTAATGAAATTGCAATGAGAGTTTTGGCACCGTTTCATCACCTCAACTAGATTAGGGAGCAATCACACTGTGGGTTTACATGTCTTTGGGAACTGCTGGGGAGGGGGGGAAATAGATCTGCAATATTTATAATTTGACAAAAATTGCACTACCTCTACCGTAAAATAACAATAATGACTGTGAATTGCTAAGAAATGGGTTTGGGGTAAGCCAAGGCTTGTTGGTAAGACCACTTCCCATGCTGCTACACTGGTACAAAATCTCCTCTCCCAGAGGAGCATGGTGCTGTAATACAGTCGCCCCCAGTAGGAGCAAGAGGAATCTCAGAAGGAAGCACTGGTATAGAAATAAGCCCACAGATCAGATTGCTTGCTCCTGTGAATAATCCCACCGTGATGAAATCTTTCCTTGTCCCTTTTCAGATGAAATGGGAAATGCAAAAGTCCATTTCCTTCGGAAACCTTCTGGAGTTTTGTGCCAGTCTCTACTCAGCCTCTCTCCTTGCTTTTTTATGAGCAGTCATAAACTCTCAGTGGAGCTGATCCTATAATTAGATTAACTCTTTTATTTCTGAGGCATGAATGAGCCAGGTAAGAAAGACTTGGACTTTGGGCCATCTTTTTAAATCTTGGTGGCTGCAGCTGTCGCTGTGATTAGAGAATGCGCAGAATGGGATGGTGCTGATTTACACCAAATGAGAATTTATTTCCCAAGAGGCTTCTGCAGTGACATTTCCAGAAGTGATGGCTAGTTCAAAAGAAGCTTCAGAAATGGGGAGGTACCGAACCCATGGCCACTGATGGAAATTTGCATGGAGTTTTTAAGGATCCCTGTGCGCTGATTTGTTCAGGGTTTTACACGTGCAGCCTGGGGCTATAAAAACAAATGGCACTATTGTCATACGGGAAGGGGGAAAGAAATTCCTCAAACCTGATACAGAAGAATGTGTCAATGCATGAGAAGGGGTGTGAGGCACCATAATCCTCTCTGAGAGTCATTTACCTGTTTGATACCTGGTAGGTATCTGGGACATCTAGTACTATCACCCTTGCTAGTTTATTTACTAACCATCATAGTTATTCTTTTCATTACCTCCACAGTGTAATGGTTATTTTATGAAGGCTCATTAAATTTAATGAGACACCACCAGATTTTATTGCCTTCTAATAAAATGGGTAGGGGGAGCTGTTTTCTTTCTGATTCATGCAGCTCCAGAGTGCCTTAAAATAGTCAGGTATTCAGCTGGGTTATGAGCAGGGCCCCTGACATTCTTTCTGCTGGCCTCCTTGGGGAACGTCTGCGATTAACAGCTATTCAAATAAAGATGTGTACAGGGATATGCCTAGATAAGTAAGGGTTTATTTTACATACACACCTATTTTATGTATTTATGTATATATGTATTAGACCTGGGTACTTTTTTTTTCCAATGGAAGATATTTCTACCAAAATAGAAAGGTGTTGTTGGAGTATCTGGTCAGGAGCTTGTCAGTCCCCAGAAAAAAGGCACTTGCCAAGGTCCTCAGCAGGTGACCTGACAAAGCAAAGGTAGTTTCTCCTAGCAGAGAATCAGATTCATGACTGCTTGGCTTATTCATTTATTTATTGCACAGCTGTCCATTGCAAGTATTAGTTTTATCTTTTTTTTTTTTTAAGTGTGGGAGGTAGATCTTGGAAAACTTTGTGAAAAAACATGCCCAAACTCAAGAAAGAAACCAAGCAACAGTCTTCTATAAATATCTCCTCGTGACATGAGCAAGAAGATGGACCACAGAGTTCCTCTTCCAGTGGGATATTGACTAGGAACATCATGTCACTTAAATAAGAAAAAAAACAAACTCCCAAAAAACTGAAGTGAGCTTCTTGATAAGCTTCTTGATAAACTAAGATGACTGGGAAGGGAAAGTGCAGTGAGGGTGCAATCCGTGGATTGTGTCTGAATCACCTGCACCACAGGGAAAACAGAAGGTGGGGCAAGTGCTCCTTAGAATTAGTCCTGATAGAAGTCCTGGGGAAGAATCTGGCTGGCTCAGTCAGCAGCTAGCTCTGGTCTGCAAAGGGTCTCAGGGTGAGATGAGAGTCTCAGGGTGGTTATGGGGGGAGAGCACGAGGAAACAGTGATGTAGAATGCAGGGATAGCAGGACACAAGCAACATGTACCAGTAACACTGTTTTAATAAAGCAATACATTTAAAAATACAGGGCAAACCCCAAAATTGCTACAAGAGCAAGTCTCTCTCCTACTGATGTTCTATGCTGTAGTTGGAAGCTATGAGTGTCTGAAATCACTGTATCAAGACAGCAAAACAGATACATAAAAGAACTTTGAATTTGGTGGTTGTGTTGTAACTTAAGTAACAGAACGACCAGATTCAGGAATTGAAGGCTCTCTGAAAAATGTGTAGTGATGCAGCCTTGCTGCCTCCCAAGTGAGTAGCCCAAGGAAATGAAACTCTTCCGTATAAAACTGGTTGAATTATTCATTATAAATAAATTATCCAATAAATGTAGCCCTTTCAGTGATCATAAATAACTAACAACCTGATCCTGATTTCAGTAGATGTTTTTGGTATCCAGAAGTATGTGGAGAAGGGGTTGTTACCTGGCTGTTTCTTTTGAGGGTACCTCACTAGGTATTGTTGTGCCATTCACACTCTCTGCGTTTAAGATGAAAATAGCATTAATTAACTGGTAATTCATGGGGTTTTTTTAATTCATTAATGAATTACGTGGTAATTCATGTTTTTCACTGTTCCGTTTAGCACATATCTCCTCAGCTCTCTCTTCTTCACTTCTTTCCCTCTGGTGACTTGCCTGGTGCTCCGACGCCTTCCTGTGCCTCTGTATCTCTCAGCCCTGTGATGGTTTGCCTTTCCTAGTGACTCCAGTCATGCTTCCATGGCAAGTCAAAGTGGGAGATTTCGAGTATGTCCAACCCTGGTGGTCTTGGGCAATTTTTCGTGGTGGGAATGTAACTCAGACCATTATCCCTGTGTGTCAGTGATTCACCCAAAGCCTGTAGTCTAGTAATCAATACAAACCCTTATTTCTAGCCTGATGTCCTGACTTGATTTTAAATGTTGAACTGATCAGGAATTTTCACTACAATGCAGGATTTTGCTGGAAAAAAGTATCTGCCAAGCCACATCTTTCCTCTAGTAGCCATAATTTGGTTGAGTTCTCCCACAGAGATTTTCTCTGAAGGAGACTGGAATTATACATCCAGTTTGGGAAGATATGAAGGATAAGAGTCTTGGTTAGCTAGAGGCCCAGCAGCGAGGGCACTTCCCAAAAAAAGAAAGGATGTCTGGCCTCTCTGCTCAGCTCTGATGTAGCTGCTGGCTCAAAGCTGAGCAGCTCCATTCAGAGAGAAGTCCACATCAGAGTAGCCTGCAGCCCAGCATCAGGGGATTGCACAGGAGGAAGGAGACACAGGTAGAGGTCTTTGCTTTCCCTCAGAAGGGATAATGAGGTTTGAGCCAAGGCCTCTCATTTCCATGGTCTCTTCTATCTGGATTCTTTTAAAAAATAAACTTTCAAAAAAAAAACCCCTGGATTTGTCAAGTGCAGAGTGCAAAGTGTTATGAAAGCTCACAAACACTTGCCAGATCAAGAACTGCCGTCCCATTTTGTTCAGCCCTCGTACGCACAGTATTGTGAAGTTTTCCAGACGAGGCTGGTTGGCTCTGTGAGTTGGCACTGTCATTCCCAGGAAAGTGCCTCACCGTCCGTGAGTCCTGCTGGCCTCAATGATCACGCCACCAGCATGCACGTTTGGACACTGAGGCTGGTGTTCTTCAGAGCAGAGCAGAGCAACCCTGGGCTCTCTGTGAGGGTACAGAGGAAAGAGTAGCAAGAAACCCAGATGCCACATCTTACAAACAAAAAAGAATTCAAAAGGACCAAGTGCTGTATTTATGCCTTGCCAGTGTAGAGCCAGAGGAGCTCCTGCAACTTGATTTGTGGAACTGAGAGCAAGATTTCTTCTCTGATACATACCCTATATTCTTATCATAAAGGGAGCAGTTAAGAGGTATATAAAAAAAACCTGTCTATCCTCATTAAAGTTGAGTGTAGTCTATTTTTGCTTTAATGCAGTGATCTAATTAACCTTTAGCCAGAATTAAAATGACCTTGAGTTGGCCTTGTGACCTCCAATGCTTAATGTTGTTAACTTTAAACAAGCTTTTTGGGGTGGTCAGAAGCAACATCTGTTAAAATGGCCAAAAGGTCGAATCCATTTACTTAAATACACCTCCTGCACGCATTGCTGGTGGGTGTGCTGCCTGCATTTATAAAGGGGATAGAAGATGTACCTTTGAGGGAAAAGGGCAGTTTATCTGCGAGAAACCGTGTGAGGAGGGTGAAAAACGGCTCTGAAGATGTGTTTTCACCATCTCGTTTTATTTTCTCCAGCAGCAATCCTCTTCGGGTTTCACTTTTAAGTTCTGCTATGTGCAAATCATCACAGTGTGGAAAACGCTGCTGCTCGGTGGGCTCTGCAGCTGAGGTCACTGTTTGCAGAGGAAGGTGTGAGGCCGGTGGCTGCTTGTGCAGGGCGGGAAGCAGCCGTGTCACGTTTTGGGCTGAGGTTTATGTTCCGGTGGAGTCTGAGAAACACAAGCTCGTGTTTAAAAAGAAGGAGATGCCCAGCTGACTTCCTGGACCACAAGGTCACTGGTGAAAACTACTTTAAAAATCCAAAACCAAACCACACTGTCAGGGCGAAGAATTTCAAAGGCAGCACGTAAGGATTTAGACGAGAACAATCTGTTTAGGCGCCTCCTCGGACGGATATTAAGGCGCTGGGACGTTCTGCACAGAAGTCGTTTTGGCTCTCGGCGTCGTGCAAGGCCCCGCGAGTGGCGATGCCGCGGCCCGGCGGGGGTCCCGGCTGGGCGTGGGGTCCCACCGCGCCCGTGGTGCCCCGCGGCAGCGACATTCCTGTCGGTAACGCTGTCGGCATTGCTGCGGCCGTCCCGGTTCCCGGAGCGTTTCCCGAGGCTGCTCCTTCCTTCCCCTGCGCAGCGCCGGCCCTCGCACGCCGGCTGTTCGCAGTGCATTACCATAGCACATTAACATTTGTAATGCGGCGATTATTTTACATAATCGATACCATCAAGTTCCTTTTCTTGGGGACCCTCGTGTTTATTTACACTTATTCCACACACGTCAGTTTCCATCAGGAGCAAAACCGATTTTCTTGTCCTACATCTGCTCTCGGGATAACCTTAACTCACCGTAAATCTATCGGCGCTCCCGCCGCCGTGAGCCCGGTGTGATGTGGGGGCGTGGGGAGCGCCCCGGCTCCTCCGGCCCGAAACCGGCCCGAAACCGGCCCGGAGCGCAGCCGGACGGGAGGGAACGTGGCGGCTGCGATATTAATCGTTGTTATTATTGTTTATTATTATTTCTATTGCGGCAGTTTCTGTTTATGGCGTGATGCATTTGAGCCCAAACACATTAGGTGCATTATTCATTGGGTACATTTGTCAGAACATGCATGTGTATAAAGAACTAATGATCCATATTAAATTAATGACGCTATAAAAAAGAAAAATACCCCATACATGCAGTTTATGACGGCAACTCCCGACTTTGATAAACCATAGAAAAGACTTAATCAGATGAAGCATTGGACTGTTCCGTCTCCAAAATTACATTTCTCGAAATGTGCTTGTACACAATGTTGGTTTTATTAAAACAAATTAATTCAGTCATTAAGGAATCATACGGCAAGTGTCTCATAAGTCAGGACCTCCAGTGTAACAAATTGATTAAATGACTGTGTAATAGTCTCTTTAAACAAATCTAGTGTAACAAGTTAATAGATCTGCTCAATTACCATGCTGGGGTGATGAGGATGTGGGCAACTCTCTCATTAAATCCGGGATAGACTTGGGGGGGTGCGGAGAGGGGCGGCGCGGAGGTGCGTGTCGATGGGGCAGGGCTGCGCTCCCGCAGCTCCGGCGAGGAAGGGACCGGGGAAGGGGCTGGAGCCGGGGCCGGGCGGGGATGGCTGCGGGCTCTGGGCAGGGCCGCCCCACGATCGCCCCGACGGGCTCCTCCTGACGCCCCAGAGCCGGGGGCGCGGGCGGAAAATCTATTACCCCGCTGCCATTTTGTTAAGTGTTTGCTCCCCGTTGTGACCCTGCCACTTTATCTGTTGATTTTTATTTTCTGAGTGCATGTTGCCCATATGTTACTCTAATAGTTGCTATAATTCTTGAGCAATAGGGCTCGTATTTTACTGAGCTGAATTAAAAAGAATGCACTTTAATAAAAAACCCGAGCAATACACTAATGGCTTGACATTGATGTATTTGCATAAAGATGAATTATATGGGCTCGCTTGACACGACTTTTAATAAATGATCGAGGACGTTATTACAGGGATGCACTCGGGTGTGCGGAAGCGGGTTATTGCCGCGGGGCCGGTGCCAGGCGCTCCCCGCAGCCCGCCGGCCCCGGAGGGCAGCGCGGGCACAGATCGGCCTCGCCGAGCGCCTCCCGCAAGCCATGGGCCTCCGGGCAGGGCTTGAACCCCCGGGGGATGCGGACAGGCGCGGTGCTGCCTGCTCGTGCCCTTGTATCAATAACTTTACTCTTATCAGGCGCGTTCGCTGGGGCGCGGAGCCGCTGCTGGGCGCGGTGCGGGCGCGGTGCGGGGCGCCCGCTGCTCCCCGCGGCAGCGCCGCCGCCTCCACCTTCTCCCCGGCAGATGTTTGCATCCCTCACGGAGACTTGTAACCGCTGTTGGAGACAGCTGGCAAGCGCCGCCGGAAACGTGTATCTGGGAAATACCTATCGGTGCAGAAGGTAAAGGCAGAGCTGCAGTTAGGAGGCAGCAGTTCATCTTACTTTTTAATTTGCGGCTAGCGACGCCGGCTCGGAGCGGTGCATCCCGCAGCAAGCGCCTCTCCCAGCGGTGCCTCTCCCCGCGGCCCCATACGGGAAGCAGCTCGGAGGGTCCGGGTTCTCTGGCCTGCGGGACGACTCGCGTCTCGAGGGAAGGATTGCCCAAAGCAAAGCCTCGGGGAGGCTGGCAGGGGTACAACGAAAGTCTTGCACGAAACAACATCACGGCAGCAAACGGAGGGAGAGCGGAGGGAAGACGGCGCGCGTGTAACATGGGAAGCGTTAAAAAATAATAGCACTGAGAGGTGTTGAGCGATAACGGGATTTCAGGAGCTCATAACAGGAGACCACGCGTGAGGGAAAGGGCGGGAGAAGCCATCGCTCGCTGAAATGGTCGCGCTGTCGCCGCGTGGCTGTCGGTCTGAGCATCCTTCTGACAGAGTGTAGGCATTGCCTTGCCTGCTCCCTGAGCCGAGCGCTCTGGGTGGGAGTTGCTGTCGGAATGAGAGAGCCCGAAGACTTCGGGGCTGTGACAGCGCTGGTGTAGGGCCTTGTCAGGGGCAGAGTGCCAGCGGCCTACGGACTGGGTTTCCCCCCAGTGCACACTGGCCCGAGTAGAGCGACCCCTTCATTACCCCGCGGGCGGAGAGCTCTTCCTTCCCCCCCTCCCTGCGCCCGCCGGCCATGGGCTTCCCCTTGTAACCTGCGTCCCCCCCGAGGCACGGCGGTGCAGATCCTGCCCGCGTCCATATGTCCCGCATCCATATGCATGTGTCTCACAGGCAGCAGCTGCCGACCGCCAGCGGGGTACGGGCGGCGGGGTGACCCCCGGCCCCTTTTTTGCTTCTCGTACCTTCCTTGTCTCCCTCCCTCCATCCCTCCCCGCAGTCCCCCGGTGCCCACGGCTATTGCGGGGCGCGGAGCGGGTCCTGCGCCTGGAGCGCTTCTGAGGGGAAGAAAAAGTTTTTCCTCTGCCCGCGGTGATGCTCGCTGGGGCTGGAGAGGGACAGCAGCGGGCTCCCCTTGCGAAGTACCTCGACAAAGCAGAGGCGTTGGAAAAGTAGGGAGGATGCTTTGGGCACTTTGGGANGCACACGGCAGGGACGGAGGCAGAGTAAACCCAAAAACAGCCGCCTCTATTTCCCCTGAGCCGGGAAATCCCAGAAACAGCCGCGTTTATTTCCGCTGAGCCTGGAAATCCCGCACACGCACGCGGAAGGGAGTGGGGTTTAAAACCGAGGGCTCTGTAACAGAAGGACGGGAAAGCCAAAAGCTCTGTGCGAAGGGAGCTGCCGGGACTGGCCTGCGGTGGTCTCTCACCGATTAGGCAAGGACAGCTCGCCCAGCTCCGCGGCCGCGCAGCCCTCGCCCGCCGGTCCCCACGCGTGTGAGCGGCCGCTTACTCCCCGCGGGGGTTTCGGCCCCGGCCCGAGCCGGGACGGCCGCCGGGGAGCTGCTCCGCCGGCCCCCTTCCCCATGGACATGATTGTACAGCACTTTTTTAAGGTCGTTATCCCGGCGTTATGCGCTACAAATCCCCGCCTGCCTGAAGGACTGAGCGAAACTGCGGCTGATCTCGGCCGGGCCCCCGCGCAGGAGGGGAACCTCACGCCCCGTGAAGCCCGCTGACATTTGTCTTTTAATTGTCCACCGTGCTGTCCGTGGCAGCGATCCCGAGGTTAGCTATTGAATCTCTTCCTAAAAAGTCCCTTCCTGAAGGAGGGGGAGCCCAGCCGGCTTTGGCTTCCAAAACATGCCCCGAAAAGGAGGGCAGTAAGCTCGTGTGAATCCCCTGCTCTTTCTTCCAGCTCCCCGGACAAAAACAGCCTAACTAAGCGGGCAGCGTTGGGCTCCTTTCCCCGCGATTCCACTTTGATGGTGCCAACTGCAACTGGTGGCCAGCTGGGTCTCTGTGCAGAAGTAAATTAACTGGAAAGCCTCAGTCGGTGCTGCAGTGAACTGGAAAAGGGGCTGGGGACCGCCCGGGCACTCGCGGCAGCCCGAGGGCACACGGGAGGGCGCGGGCCGGGGCCGGGCTGCGGGAGAGCGGGGGAGGCGGAGTGGCCGCCGGAGGACGGGGTGCGGGCGTGCGGGGCGTCCCATCCCGGCCGAGACCTCCAGCCGGACTCCGGCGGGTCCCCACCCCGCTGATCCGGACCCCGCGGTATTTTGATTTCTCTCCCGGCGCCCCGCAGAAACCGCGGGGAAATCGTAACGCCGAGAGCCGGCAGGGTCGAGTCAGCTCTCTGGAAAACGACCGGCCTTTCCCTTCCTGCCTTTACAACGAGTCGGGAAAGATGGGGGTGGTTATGTCGGTGAACGATGGGCAGCCCCCGACACCCCGGCCCGGGAGAGCCGGGGCAGCCGCGCCGAGGCAACCGCAGAGCGCCAGGCTCGTTCCCTCCTCCCGGCCCCGGCGTTGTCTGAGCCGAAATAGGAATAAAACCCAGCTCTACTTTTTTCCTTTTTTTTTCCTGTTTAGAAAATTAATCCCAAATAGCATAATTTTTTTTTTTCCTCCGGAATAGCTGGTCCTTTTTCGCTGTCATGTCAGCGATTCTGTTTGCTCTGCTGGTCCTTGCGAAGAAAAAAAAAAAAAAAGCGATTGTTTCTGGACTGTTTAGATATGGAAATGATCGCGTCAGATAATGAGTTTCAATTTAAACCAGTTGTTCTGGTATTGGGTCTATTTGTTCTAGACGCTTAGCCGGGCTCTTATTTTACCCACTGTTTTCTTCTTGGAAAGCGGTTTCTTTCCCATAATAACGGTAACACTCTGCCGTTAATAAAACCCTGCGTCGCCTGCCTCTGAAAAAGTTGAAACAGCCTAATTTAGGCTGAGCCGAACCGCTCCAGTGGTCGAGTGGAAACTGCCTGCCCGCTCACGTCCCCAAACAACCAGCGGCTTATTTTATTTGTATCCTTCTTGAACTCCCACAGCAAAGTGGTCAACTTCCATTCTTTAAAAAACAGAAAAAAGAAAAGAAAAGCGTCCAAACAAACAACAACAAAAACCCCATTACTAAGAATCAACAAAAGACCATGACAATTATCTCTTTTTTTTTTCCTCCCCCTGTACCGTGGTTTCATTATTTAATTTCTGATGAGATGAGATTATCTGTACCCTTTAGTGAAGGCAGCAGACGTCTTTAAACTGATTTAATTGATTTATCGTTTTGTTGTTTTGTTTGTTTGTTTTTAACAGAAAGTGCATTACATTTAACTGGTCTTGCAAAGGGCTTTTCTTCTCTTTACAAAGCGAATTATTTTTAATATAAATTAATAAATGTTAAGATGCTATATCACGATATATCATCGTTATTAGCTTTAAAAAAAAAAAAAGAAAACAATTTACATTCTCTAATATTCCGTATGATACAAAAGAAAACACACTTTAAATTCAAATACAGCAACTAAATGAATTTTATATTTTGACCGACAGTGGTTGTGACAATTCCCACCAGCTACTTTTTCAACACGCGGTTGATTGGAAACGGTGTAAATG